>JAVQJG010028822.1:0-40264 GCA_036024015.1 Craterocephalus amniculus
TACGTCCGTCAGGGAGCATAAATGGGCCTTTAACGTTTCCTCCCACATTTGGAGCTGAAGTCACGTAAAATCAGCTGATGCAGCTGTGAGGAATTAAAACGTTTATAGAGACATAGCTCTTGTTGTTTTAGCTTACGTGTGTTGGTGTCGCGCTAGCATGACGCCGCGCTGGAAGCCCCGCATGCCGGCGGTGGCCCGACTTTCAGTGGAAACGCTTCTCTGAATGGGCCCGACCATTCAGGACCGTACTGACCCGACCCGTACTCCTCAGTGGAAACGAGGCTTTATACACTCAAAGTTTAGATAATGCTAACGCTGTGGTGTTTAAATAATGCTAAGTGGTGGTAAAAAGCCCAAAGTGTACCCAGAAAATATCCTCCACATCATTCCACCCCCGCTAGCCTGAACAGTTAGCATAAAGCAGGGTGCACATTAAATTCTCAATGTAAAAAATAATCAGTTGGTATTGTGTTTGAGTCTTTGACTCTTCCTGGTAAGAAGCCAAATATTCACATATTCGATATGAGAAAAGCGCGGCCAAATTTTTCTGTCCATACAGCTCCTTCTAACCATTCTACAACAAGCGGCAGTGATAAGTGCCACTAATAATGACTGATTGCCTTGTAAGTGCAACACTGGAGATGCAACAAAGCGCTCCCACTGGACAAATCTCAGTAAAACAATAAATTAACAAAGACAAAACACAATTAAGACTCGGCTGTTGTTAGATGATCACGTTAACTAGGTTGCAGATTAAGCGCTAAAGCTAAAGCGTGTCCTGCCGCGTAAAGGCTGCGCCTGCATGGCCGAGCATCATTAAGTCTGAAGGCTGAGGAGGAGGTGGAGGTGGAGTAGAGTCTGGACTGGCGATCACAGCGGGGAAGTGCCGACTGCAGATCTCCTGGGGTTAAGAAGCAGCAAAAACAGGAGATTATTAAAAATAATAAGGCCCTCCTTTGCCTTGCTCTAATGATGTGTGCACAGTCAAAGCAGGGCTCCGTCAGCGCTAATACTTCAGCTGATGAGGGACCTCAGCTTTGTTTACTGTTGAATAAGTGTATAGGAAATGAGGGGGAATGGTCCGTTTGTGTGTAGATGGGAAGTGTTTCAGGTACAAATCTAACAGGGGGACAGCAAGACCAGAAACCTCTAGAGAGTCAATTACCCTCAGTCCAGCTGTGCGGACGTAAAGCAATTTAGCAAAGCTAGCCCACCTCAGTGGCTCTAAAATTCTCTCTCTCTATTAGCTGTTTCTCATTAATCAGAACCAAATTGTTGTGATTAATCCTATAAATTCCACGGTGCATTTTCCAGCAGTGACATCAAGCCTCACACATCGCCAGTTCAATTCAGTCTAAGGAGGCCTAATAAAGACACAAGTAGGCCTAAACATCGCTGGAGTGCAGAGGAGGAAAATCTGCACCTCAGCAAGAAAAGTCTGCAAAATATACAAGAGTGGTTGTAAAAACAGTTAAGATGAGTGTTTCATATCAGCAAATATAGATGTATTGGCATAAATTACACACAGAGGTGGGCTTGTGTTTGTGAAGGGGAGTGCTGGTGTGATGCGGAGAAATGAGACCAATGGTGCCCTCTAGTATTCAGAGAGGCAGCATGCAGAAATGTAAATGTGTAAATGTATCTGAATACTTACGATTAAAGTTTTTTTTCTAAGTTTAAAATATTTTTAATGTAAAACTGAAAAAAAACAGCTAGCTTTTTCCATTCTGATTATTTTCTTTAATTAGATTTAAATAAATTACATTAATTCGATTTGAAGAATATCATTAATATGATTCTTTTTTTTCTTATTACAGTATTTAATTTCAACAGGTGCCATAACACATTACTAATTTCTGTGGTTATTTATTTCTGAGATAACAGCAACTGTAGATTTAACAGAGAAAGGGTGATGACAAATAATTATAATTTTATTAACATGCACAAGCAGAAATCTGTTGTATTTTGGGATGAGGAATCTTTTCATTCTAAAGTTGCCTATATGGAATCCATTCAAGCTACTAATTCTCTTTCTTTTTAAGCTTTTTAAGATTGTTTAATATTACCGCCTGGCATTCTTAAACAAGGTTTAAAACTGTATTTTGCACTTATTCCACATTTTTTTCTCAGAGGACCCACAGGAAGGAGATTAAAGATGGAGATACAGGTTGAAAAAAATACATATTTTAGATCTAAAGTAAGTCAAAGGAAACAAATTAAATTTTAATTTAGGCAAACAACAAACAATCATCCTCTCAGCAAAAGGGACCACGCTACACCCCAGATGAATATTCATAAAACTGGGTAATTTCTTGAATTAGACATGCACGTATGCATGTTGTCAAAGTTATCAAAACTGCTTCTCCTTTATAAATGTAATAAGTTACTAAATGAATGTCCATGCAAAAACTGATTTCTACTTGTCTGGTGTATGAACGAAGTAGAGAAAAAGTTCATTTGTTTTTTTCGTGTTTTAGTTTTGGTGTCACAGTAAAAATAAAAAGCAATCAGTTCTGTGAGTTCAGAATAAAAAGCTGCTGAGGTACAACAGAAATGACTTTTATAGGGCCCAAAGTGAGGCTCTGCTCGTTCATCACATCTGGACTAAAGCTATAAATGTATTGCTGTAGGTGGAGATTTTTTACCACATTTCTTCTTTGACCTTTTAAAACGAACTGTACAAAAAATGTTCTCATTTTGTGCTTAACTTAATCAGAATCGACCTTTGCAGAGATGATGCCCACATATTGTACCACTGAATAGAAATTTAGAGCTAAAACTGAATAAATCTGAAGGATATTCATATTTAACCTGAAAGTGTTTGTTTTTTAAGGAAGTCTGAAACTTTTTCATTTGTGTGCCATCTCCATTTTTATACTGATATTTACACATTTTAACTGTCCCTTTACCATATAACTCCAAAAGTATTCAAATAAACTTGTTGCAGAGATATATTCTTTTAATTGTGGGTTGGCAAATTATAAGCAGAGACCTAAAACAAAGGGTTCAAAGTGTGAATACATATCTTATACTCTCTTTTTAACAATTAAAACAGCAAATTGAAACCAAAATTTGCAAGATAAAGTATAATTTAATCAGGAAATTCTAAGACCTTGAAGGTAATTCTAAAGTTTAAATAAAGCCATATACAAACTTTTTGCCTCTTTCCATCTATTACCGTTGTGCTTCAAATATTTCTATGATTCTATGATTCAGTGATCATCATTTGCTTTAAAGAAGTTTTTTCTCTTTAAAATAAAAAATGCTCTCACTGTTTGCCTCAATTTTCCTCAAATTATATTGTTGTTCAGTCCCACTGAAAATGAGTAATAAAAGGCAGCACCTTACGAAGATGAGGGCGTTTTCTCAATGGAAATTAATGAGAGACTGGCTGTAGAGGATAGACTCTGTGTGATATGAGTGTGGAAGAGGGCCAGTGTACTTCAGCTCTGTTCTAATGTGGTGTAGTGAAGAATCAAATGATCTGCCTCTAAAGCTAATTCTTTTTCTCATATTTTCTTAAGCATGCTGTTCTGTGGGGTAGTGTGGCTGTTGATGATTCCTGATATCAGCTGAATTTAGGTAATGAAATTAGTTTTTCTATATAAAATAAAAACTTTACAACTTGGAGAATATAAACTCATTATATTGAAATGCTCTGAAAGATGAGATTAGGGTTTTTATTACAGCTTCACTTATTGAAAATGCAGATGAAAATACAAAGATTCTGTACTCAATCATCCAAGATAAACATGAAAAGAAAAAAAATAGGTACATTTTTTATCTCTCTCTTATGTTTTGACTAACATGTGTTGTATGGACCCACGCATTTATTTGTTTATTATCTTATCAACCCTAATATTTTCACATATAATGCAATTACTCATTTGTTTTTTTTTTCTTTGTAGAAAACATTTATTGTCATTATTTTATGTATTATTGACCTGAGGTTTTGGCCTTTGTCCACTAAGAGGCGCTGTTTCCCCTTCAAACCTGCTGACTCTGCCTGAGAAGGAATGCCACGGAACCCGGAAGCGCTCGCAAAGCAGCAGTGATTGCTGTTCATTCAGGCTGCAGCGGTTTATCTCAATTCCTGATAACACACCCGTCGGTGTCGGGCTCCTAATTTCCTTCTCTAATACCTCGATTAAAGGAGCGCAAAAATGGCAGGTCGACTACCGGCGTGTGTCGTTGACTGTGGCACAGGGTAAGTACCCCCTACATATGCTAGATAGCGTTAGCCGTTTTTCATTGACCACATTAGCGGCTGTCAAACTTCCAGCTAACGCCCAACAGTGTTGCTCTTTAGCTTGCAGGGAAGCATTTACAAAGATAACTACTGTTCGTTGTTCTTGTTTTACTCCATCTATAAATGCAACGGTAGATTGCGCAAATTTATCTGCCAAGGATTTACATGAATTGTTAGTTTTATTTCTTTTAATTCTGTGTATATCAATGGAATTTGAGCTGCTAGCTACTAAAGCTAACGGTACTTCCTGTATACTCCTCACAGCACAGAACACACTACCTGGTTTATTTGACCGACTTAACGTGACTGTGGATCCTTTACAGCAAACGTTTAAATCATATTAAAGAAAATAAACACGTTTTTGTTAATTTATTTGCACCTTCCCCCTCGTTTGTAGGTACACGAAGCTTGGCTATGCAGGGAACACAGAGCCACAGTTCATCATGCCTTCATGTAAGTACAAAGAAAAAAAACATGAATTATGTTTTACTGGACTTGCCTCTGCACAAACTACATTAAAATACACAAAACACGTGTAAAAGCCATCATACTAGAAACCACAAAATGTTCTCTTGGATCGTAGTGAGTTATTTTCTGTAAAGAGTTGCAAGAGGATGTATTCCATGACTATTCTTCCTTTTCTTTTCTTTTTGCTTCAGTTTGGCAATTTTATGTATTTTAATCCAGAATTTAGAAAAAAATAAATGCCAGCAAAGTGACTAATGCTTGAAACATGCAACTTCCCTCAGGGGAAGGGAAAGTAGAGCAGCACAGGAAGTGAAAGAAGCTTTTAATTAAAGAGCCCTACATGCACAGTTACAGTAGCAAAGATAAAAGATCATTTCAGGCTAAGTTATTTAATCAACAGAGTTCATGACTTAATCAGGATTAATGAATTGATTTATGCCTACTAAAAAGTATTATTTTTGAACTAATAAATTAATCAGAAATTAGTATAGGGACATATATGAAGTGAAATATGACATCTGATTTTGCCTTTTTATTTCGTGTTGCACAGGGCAGATATGGCAAATATGAATTTAGATAATGCTAATGATAATCCTTTGTCAGGTTTTTTTTCTATTAAATAGTGATAAATAACATGGGAGTATGTTTGTTTTAGATGGTTTCATAGAGGTAAATGTAGAAAAGTTTGCTGTTATGATCATGAATATTTGATATAATCATGATGTTTGATTGCGTGATGTGTGTAATTCTGAATATTTAAAAGCCAACAATTTATAGTATTTGTTTTGCTGAGTTTTTTGTTTTGTTATACAGTAGGATTATTGGATGTTAGATTATTTTTACCTCATTGTGTTATTTATGTACAAGCGGAATCTGTGACTGTGGATTTTTCCATGATAAAGCAGTATTAGTCTCCAGCTTAACCCTCGTCCCTGCTGCTGATCACCTCTAGGTATTGCAATCAAAGAGTCGGCTAAGGTGGGAGACCAGGCGCAGCGCAGGATGATGAAGGGCGTTGATGATCTGGATTTTTACATCGGAGATGAAGCCATCGACAAACCGTCATATTCAACCAAGGTGAAAGCACAGGGCGCAGACGAGAAGCCTGTTTTCTGTTTGACGAGACGATGAGCGTTGACGCCTTTCTTTTCCCTCCCAGTGGCCGATCCGTCACGGGATAGTGGAGGACTGGGATCTGATGGAGAGGTTTATGGAGCAGATCATCTTCAAGTATCTGCGGGCAGAGCCTGAAGACCATTATTTTCTGCTGGTGAGACCTGATGTGCATGCAGTCACCCAGATCCAACTCCAAATTGTGCATAATGTATTTTTTAAATTTAGTAGATGTCCTCTGTTGAAGGTGAATCTTCCTGTGTGAACAAGCAACACATATCCCCATTTATTGATATAATCTCATATTTCCGCTGGTTACTTTATAAGTGGATTGCATTTATCTTATCAGGGTGAAGTTTGATAAAACATCTTAACACTGCAGACATGGCAGGTTCTCATTAGTTCACTGAAAAGCATGTGCTATATGACAAAAGTATCAACTAATAAAGATAACAGCTTCTAAGACGGTTTCACAGAGATGTGGCTGCAGAAACCTGTCGTTTATAAATGCACTTTTATTAAGGATCACAAGCATTAAAACATTTGACATAAATTGAAGTAGATGTGGATTAAAATGATAAAAATACCTTTCAGCGACTATAACAAAGATACTGTTGTGCAAAATGCTAAAAAAAAGAGACATTTATAACTCATATCAAGCTAACTCAAGAAACAATATTCCCTTATTATATATGTCGTGTAACAAAGTCTCGATGTATTTGAAAATCTTAACTACATTCCTCTATAAGCTAGAAAAAGCTCAGAATAATAGTTTTATAAGGTGAATTGAAAGTACTTGTGTTTAAGGGACAAGGGAAATTTGTTTTAATTTAGTCAAAAAAATCGTTGAGGCAATCTTTTTACATTTATTTTAGCTTTCCTTGCAAACTTTACATTTTTTTTTGTCACGTAACAGTAGCCTTGAAAGTAGTTGGTCAAACACTTTTATAGTCTTTTAAAATGACGCAACATGCTAACACATCCCAACGTCTCCCTCTCTGCTGCGCTTCCAACATTTTTTAACTATCTGCCAGCTGTTCCATCCGAAAAAATAGGTTGGATATCTTTTATGCAAATGTTAAATATGCCTGCAGCTCCTCTGCCCCGCCTCCTGTAGACAATAATGTGATTCTAACCTGCATCTACAAACCCATTCAGCTCGTTCTGCAGCTACCAGTCATTCAGTGGGCTTCTTAAACCAGGTCTGATGTTGCTTAAGAGTCCCTGAGAGTGATTTCAGGGAACAAACGGGAATGTCCTCCTGTGTTCAGTGACAGAAATGAAACACAAAGTTTCATATGATCATTTCCTCCCTGTAATCCTTTGTCTTTTTTTTTTTTGCCCTCAGACGGAGCCCCCCCTCAACACACCTGAGAACAGAGAGTACACAGCTGAAATCATGTTTGAGTCCTTCAACGTCCCCGGCCTCTACATCGCTGTTCAGGTATACCGACACATCCAACCGGTTTTTATTGGCTCTAAAGCTGTAAAAAGGAAGTTTCTCATTTTCAATTCTTCTTTTTAGCTTTTACATCATCTTTAATTCTTCACACTGTATTTAAATAGTTCTCAGTAGTCGTCGAGGGCAAATTCTAAATATGACCCTGAAGTTAATGAATCATCGTTTCCAGCAGCTGTGATTACTCCAGTTCTTCAAATTCGTCCCCGTGTGTTTCAGGCTGTCCTGGCGCTGGCCGCCTCTTGGACATCCAGACAGGTGGGAGAGCGGACGCTGACGGGAACCGTGATCGACAGCGGAGACGGGGTCACACACGTCATCCCGGTGGTAAGTGACGCCTTCGCCCGCTGAGACCTGTTTGCCGCGTCATCAACCGCCGCATTAACCACATGCGTGTCAACCCTCCAGGCTGAAGGCTACGTCATCGGCAGCTGCATCAAACACATCCCCATCGCCGGGAGGGACATCACCTACTTCATCCAGCAGCTGCTGAGGGAGCGCGAGGTGGGGATACCGCCCGAGCAGTCGCTGGAGACGGCTAAAGCTGTAAAGGTGAGTTTTGTTTAAGAGACGGCATGTTTATTTAGATCATTTTTCTGATGTGAAATCTCAGAAAAAAGAAGGCTGGGCTTTTGTCTTGTAGTTATATCTTTGGCCACTGGAGGTCAGTGTTGATTTTAACTTTGTTTTGTTTCCAGGAGCGCTTCAGCTACGTCTGCCCCGATCTCGTCAAGGAGTTCAGCAAGTACGACACCGACGGCTCCAAGTGGATCAAGCAGTACACGGGCATCAACGCCATCAGCAAGAAGGAGTTCAACATCGACGTCGGATATGAGCGCTTCCTCGGGCCCGAGATATTTTTCCACCCCGAGGTACAGAAGCTGCCGCTCATGTGTTCACCGCTGAGCTGCAACCGCAGCGCAGACCTCTTACATGCGTGTTCCTCCTCCAGTTTGCCAACCCAGACTTCACCCAGCCCATCTCCGAGGTGGTGGACGAAGTGATCCAGAACTGCCCCATCGATGTCAGGCGTCCGCTTTATAAGGTACAAAAACACGCCGAGCTGCATTCACTGACGATGGTAGGAGCTCCTGTGCAGGGGGATCTAATATCTACAGCACTTACAGCTCAACTGTGGTTACTGCTGTTAAAACCTGACAGACCTGTAAGAGGAAGTAGCTCAACCAGGAAGTAGCTCAGCCAGGAAGTAGCGTTGGAGGCTAAATTTGGACAGAAGTTATAAAGGGATGATGTACAGTTCCGCAGTGTGATATGAGGAAGTTTCAGTCTAAGAGCAGAGCTTCTGCTTAAAGTCCACATCCACACCGGTGTGTTGAGGGCAAACAGAAAATGCAGAACCTGTAATCAGTAAAACATCATTGTTTTATGTATTATTTGAAAGGGAAACGTATGGAAGCCTGTTGCATTCACTGAGAGGTAAAAGCTTTTTCTGTAATGAGGAGATGCTTCTAAGCTCTGCTCCATGCTTTCTGCAGGAGGTCTGTAAAAGTAATGTCATTTATTAACTTCTGTCACCCATAGTTAGGGTCAGAATTTGAACACAGTACACATGGGGAGGAATCTTTATGTACCTCCTGTTACATAACTGTTGAGGGTTCATACAGTTTCAGCAACCTCTGAGACTGCAGATCATCCCTTCTACTCATGGCAGATAGTGATTTGTAGATGAGGGGAAGGAAAACAGTGAAAGCAACATGCAGGCAACAGCATCTTTCCAATCTTCTTAAATTTGTTTTCCAGTTTTACTTAAGAAGCCTTTTTTACAAAAACCCTCCGTCAGATTCATGAATGTGTTCTTAGACAGCAAAACTGCTCCTGTTGTTCCTTTTTTTAGATTAGTGAACACTGCCAAAATGCCCATAAAAGGTCATGACACTCATGCCCATGTGCAAATACACACAGCTGTCCCATGAGTGTGTCAGGACACACATTCTCTGTTGTAATGAATTTCAATTATTATTCTGCAGGTGGATCTGGGAGTTAAAGGCGAATTAGACATTTATTGAGTCTATTGAACTGATGCTGTTAGTGGAGACAGATTGCTGTTTTTTTTCTGTCACTGGAAAAATAGTTAGATTAGGGTGTTTATCTTAAAATAGCAAAATGTAACCTGGCAAGTTATTTAGAAATCTGGCAAAACATTACAGTAACTTTTATTATTTGAATGAACTGAATGGCGAAAACATCACAAACAGATTTTGGTCAAATGTGTCGGTACTTTGTTTGTACCCAAGGAAAAAACTGATAAGAGATACAAAGATTTTAGTGAACGCCACAATTTCCCTACAAGGAGATTTAAGAAAACATTTGTTGGTAAGAACCACTGGTGAATGTGACCCAATGACCGTAAATATCTTAAAATAGAAAATCTTCTTCAGAAGCTGCAAGCTAAATGTTCTGGCATGGTTGTCTCAGACCTCTGGCATAACCTTTGTGGTAAATCGGATCTTTAAAGAGTGTAGGACAAATCTGAGATTCTCTTTACAGTATTTGCTATGTTGCCTATGTTTACTAGTTAGCCCACAACTCTGTTAAATTTCTGTGTTTTTGTCCACGCTGTGCAGAATATTGTTCTCTCCGGCGGCTCCACCATGTTCAGGGACTTTGGCAGACGCCTGCAGAGGGACCTCAAGAGGACTGTAGACGGACGGCTGAAAATAAGTGAAGAGCTGAGCGGCGGCAAGTTGAAGGTTAAAGCAAAAAGAAAGAAAAAACGTATTTCCCCGTACGTTCCTGTTGTTTATCTTTTTAGTCTCACGCCACCTGTTCTATATTGTTTAATTTGCAGCCGAAACCCATCGATGTGCAAGTCATCACTCACCACATGCAGAGGTACGCCGTGTGGTTCGGAGGATCAATGCTGGCATCCACTGTGAGTATTTTAAATCTTTCGGCTGCTTCCTTTTTTCTCCTCCACCTCGCTGACATCACATGATGTGATCCGATGTGTCTGTAGCCCGAGTTCTACCAGGTGTGCCACACCAAGAAAGACTACGAGGAGATCGGGCCGAGCATCTGCCGCCACAACCCCGTGTTCGGAGTCATGTCCTAGGCGTCACCTGATTTCATTCCGCAGAGGCCCAAGGGGAAAATTAAAAACAATTAAAAAAAAAAAATAATAATAAAAATAAGACAGAAGACCTCACGTTGCAGTGGAAGTCCCATGATCCTTTGCACGGATGCTCCCAACGAACCCAATGAGAGCAACAGTGGACCAAACCAGATGACGCAAGAGGAGCATTAGAGGAACGAGGCGACTCACCCCAGAGGATCCTCAGATAAAATGTTTACCACGAGTAGGTTAATAATAGGTGACAAATCTTTTTCATTTCTGCGTGCCTCCTATATGAACTTGTATATCATCACAGGGTTGTAATTAATCAACATGAGTCCTGTATAAATGCACTTCTCTGTATATGGGTGGGGTTCTTGCTATGTGTTACATATGGGCAGCATTGAGTAAATCGCGTGTTTGAGCGTTAAGCCATCAAATAGATGCAGACGCATCAGAAATGCTGATATTCACTCTAATCTTTGCGATGATATCAACCTTCACCACCAGGAGGAAATAATGAATTTAGATGAAGAGTGGTCTGATAACGCTCCGCGGGTTGCTTCTCCTGCAGAATTGTGACTTAAAACTGCTTTCCTTTGACTTTTTTTTCTCTCTTATTATTTGTATTAATCGTCTTTTGAACAACCCTCGTGGGAACAAAATGTGGTATTAATATATGAATTTGCAACTTAAAGTGACTGTTTTTTGGACCATCACTGTTGCCTAGATCTCAGTAATACTGGATAGCCTTGTACTGTACCAACTCTGGATTTCAATGCTGGCATTTCAATAAATGCCGAGGACGCGTTTCTACAGTTGTGATGTCCGTTTGTTTTGCTGTTTATTTTTCAGTATTAAATTTGGGCTGGAGGAAATGCCTTGGCATCTATTCTTACTTCTGTACAGCTATTTCTGTCTGACTGATCCCTCCTTCTTGTAACCGTACCCCTGCAAATGTTTATTTTCACTCAACCCTTCACGCACCTGATTGGTCGGCACCAGGAAACCTGCTGATTCATATCAGTTTATAATTCATCGACGTGGAAAACCGGGATTGAATGGGCAGCAGAGTGAGATGTCTCCTCTCCAGAGGCTGAAGGTGCTGCTCTTCTTGGCTTTGTTTTTCGGAGCGGCGGGGTTTCTGTTTCTGCTGCTCTCCTGTGGGACCGAGTACTGGCTGCTGGCTGCAGAGTCCTGCGATGGAGGAGGTGGGCTGACAGAGACGAGAGGCAACATGAAGGTATTTGAACTGTGTATTTCAGAGGAGACATTTCCTGCAAATGTGCAGAAAAGACATTTAAAATCAGTCAAGGGGGATTAAAACACATAATAGAAGTTAAATCTTGAAAAAAAATGGCACAAAACCTAAAAAATATAAGAAAATTCATATTTTAGAGAAATGCATGTACATTTTACATTTAAGATTAAGAATAGCTGAAAAAAGTTGAGCGCAAACAAACAGGAAAAATCAACAGATAATGTGACTGCTTCCTTTTATGATTTCCCTCTAAGGAAGTTTTTTGTATAGCCAACCATAATGAAGTCACATCGTATCATTTATCCTGTCATGCAACATAAAAACACTTCAAAATATCTAAATGAGTCTGTGCAGTAGGGTGTGTGGCTGTATGATGCAATCAACCATCTGGGTTTCCCTGAATCCTTCCACATTTTTCCTCCCTTCTTTTTAGGAAATGTCAGGTTACATTCACCTCCCACTTTCTTAGGTGCACCTGTTCAATTGTTATATAACACAAACAGCTGGGCCAATTTTAATTTCTTTATCCATCTTGTAAATGAAGAGCCAGTGTTTTTATTCTATTTTATTGTTGCATTAGTATTGTCATATAGCAATATATTGCATCGTTGCGTGTGTATTATATTCTATCACTAGATTTTGCCAACACACCCCTATTCCTTACCAGCAGATTTATTCGTACTCTTATCGGAATTTGGTGTTGGTAAGGACTCAAATGTACTTGCAAATAAATCATTTGAAAATGAGAAATATTGTAAAACTATGAGCAGTCCATTAAAGCAGTTTGTGGTGGAAACTTTAAAAAAAAGAATTATACAGAATAAAACAGCAAAACTATAAATGCACGTTCAAAATAGTGCTTTAAGAATCACTCATACTGTAGGTCTTGAAATGCAGTTTCTTTAGTACAGTCACAGCAAAATACAAAATAAAAACAGGAAAAAACATTAAAATTAAAGATTTGTGATTCTTTACATTTCTAAGGGTGTCCGAAAAAACTTTTTTCCACCACTGTGTAAGGATTTTCTTTTTGTCATGCAGCTGTTAGCAGGCAAAGCTGTATGACAACGGTATGGATCATGCTCACAAAGGCATGGTTTCCTTTTCTGGTGATAGAAGGTCTGCCTGGTGGATACAGCGAGCCATTGCCGTATCTTAGAACCAGCTGCATCACCAGAGCAGCCAACAGCGTTGATGAGCTTTCCATCTCTGAAGGCTCTCCCAGGTTTCCTATAATCTCCAAACTTCCTGCTCAATGATGGACAAACAGTCTGATAAACTGAAGCTCTGATATAAAAACCTGATCTTACACCTGCTGAGGTTGGAGTTGGATCACAGTAGAACTTCTGTAGATGACTCTGTCATCTGAGACGCACAGAAGAGGAACCACACAGCTGGTTACCTGCACACAGTTAAAAAGCGGCTTTGAAATGTTGCGGTTCAACCACGTGGCCACCCAGACTGTCTTTTTCAGGGGAGGCCTTACCTCCATCAGCAAGACAAACTAGCCCACAGTTAGTTCATGTTTGCTCATACAGTCAATTCTATTCAGTCATAAAGATTTATGAAAGAATGATTATGATCAGGCATCTCAACCATTTGGTAGAAAATAAATATAAAATAATAATAAAATTGATCAAATAAAAAACTGTTGGGTCTGACTTAAAAAAAACACACTGAGTGAGTAGAAAATACAAAAAAAAACAAAAACTGACTGTTTCCACAGACCTTTACTGTCGCTGCAACATATACCTTAGGCTCCTAAGTACGGTGGACTAGAAGTGTCAAAATAATACAGAAATCACAGCATAACTTAATGTCTTTTGTGGCACCGTACTGTCTTGTGTTGCAGCTAATTGCGTTGTGGCTTATTGTTTTGTCTTTAAACTAAGTGAGTTGTTTTGAGATGTGGGCTATTGTCTTGTGGCTTTTGTATTGCTGTGACACTTCTGGGCCACCGTAAGCACTTTTCCAGTGTGCTGCTGCTATCTGTAACCTGGGAGCTTACAATAAAAAACAAAAACAAATGGGTTCTAACAAGTTTTACTGATCTATGGTCGCATTATCTTGAACACACATCTCCTGGATGTTTTCCGGATCCACACCAGCAACTCACAAATCCTCATTTCCTCACAGTACCCCCTTGTGGTGGAACAAGAAATTCCACACAACACAATCAAGTTCAACATTGGTTAAATAAATTATTATTATTATTTAAAATCATTAATTTTATTTGTAAGACTTCTCATTTTCAGCATTAGATGTTTTCTATGTTGCATTGTGAAGATTTGTTGTTGAATAAATTCTCAAGATCTTTAGTCAGTTCAAACGTTTCTTGACGTTTCAGTCCGTCACTTTGCCATTACCAGGCAGCTGATGGGTTAAATGGAGATGCACCCAACTGCAGAGTCCGTGTAGTATAAAGCATGGAAACCATCTAAAACTGTTTTTTTGTGTGTGTGTGTGTGTGGATCCAACAGACTGCGGATAAAGTGAGGATCTTCCATGAGGGCCTGTTCTGGCGCTGTTCCTTCCCAGCTGTTTCTACCAACTACTCCATCTGGGACCTTTGGATCTGTGAGATCATTCATTATGTGCTTGCTACAAACCAAATTACACAAAACATTAAAACCTCATAACAGCTGATTTTCTCCCTGGTAGCAAATCAGCCGCTTTCCAAGGTCTGCCAAGCTGCTTTTCTCTTCCCGTTTCCCGTTAATGAACTGGGGCAGGAGCTGCAAGGTTTCCCCTCAGAGCCCTACGAGCGGCCATCTGCCATTGGTTGGTGTGACGAGATGTATTTTGCTAAGTGTTGTAAACATAATACTAATCTGGAATCTCTCAGTTTATAGGACCTTCTGGAGCATCTTCCTCATCACAGGTGTGACGGCGGTCGTCCTCGGCGGGTTCTTTGGCATCTGTGCTGCTCCCCTGGCCAAATGGAGACTCTATAAAGTGGGCGGGGCTCTTCAGGTTTGTGGAGGTAAAGACTCACCTCTCACCGCGTACAGTCTGTAATTATTCATACCTTCTGTTCAGGAAAAGGCAAAATTCTCAAGAGTCGCTCAAATAACTGGAGACTGGAAACAGTAATGATAAATAAAAATTTGCAAGTGGAACAATATTGTTTCTTTTATTTAATTGAGTTGAAAAAAAGACACAAACAAAATGGTCATGGACCAATGAGAGACTTGTGCTGACTAGAATCACAGAAAAACCTTGATTGCCTCAAAGAATCCTTTGACAAAAATTATTAGTTCATTTATCAGCGCATTAGTTTATCATATTTTTTTGCTTGTTTTTGAAAATTTTCTTATCGAACCACAATTCAAAACAATGTCATGATTTCCGTAAAATATTTATTTATTACTACTTTTTTAAGCTTCAGTTTATTTCAGTGACAAATTGTGTTTTTTTCCCATCTTTGTGTTTTTTTTTTCCATCTACTCCAGAACTGCCTTAATTCTTGGCAAAGATTCAGCAAGGTGATGGAAACATTTCTTAGATATTTGGTCCATATTGACTTAAGAGAATCAGAAAGTTGCTGCAGATGTACAAATCTCCTGTAAGGATTGAGATGTGGTGACTGTGGAGGCCATAGGAGCACAGTGAACTCATCTTCATCGTCCATTTTGCTTATAAAGGGAGGGACAAACATATTTCCAGTCATCTCTTTGTTGGTAATCTGCGAGTGTAAGCGATGTTGTGCACAAAAGAAATCATTTACAGAAACAGGATTAACCACGATGACAGTATTCTCATCTAACTTGAAGTGAGAAATTCTGGGTTTCTGTATCCTCAATTTAGATGGGGAACAAAAACAGCAAATGTGATTTTCTGCTGGAAGAAGTGTGGTTAACACTTGTTAAGGAAATTATTTTTTATTTCCAAGCAAAATGTTTAAAGTCAAAGAAATTGTGTTTCTGGGTTTTATACTAAAACTGATGTACATGCATCTTCTTATTTATAGCAAGAAATTAATGTCTTATCATAAACACAAATTTCTCTCAGTAATCAGGTCATTAGCTGTTTCGTTGATCTTCTATCTGTCACACACCGGCCTGATTCTTATTTATCCCGAGTCCTAGTGAGACAACTTTGCAGACCTATGCACCTCATAGTAGATAGTAGAAACATACACAGCAAATAACACACAAATAACACAGGAGCAGATTGGGGGAAATTTTTGCAGAAATGAACCAATCTTTTGTTTTCATTAAATTTTTCTTCTTGTCATTCTCCTATTTTTAATGTTTCTTTTGCTTCCTGCTGCCATGCTTTTAAATGTGTGATGCAAAGCACTTTGTATTTGAAATATGATGCAAAGAGGCTCGCACATTGTCCTGTTTTGGTGAGCCCCAGCCTCACTTTTCTGACAATTGTAAACAATATTTCTACAGTTAACAGTAGATATTCAATATTGAAGTAACAGCATAGGTTTATCTAATATATAATCAGCCTCAATAGTATTAAAGTCAAGAAAATTATATTCTGTTTTCTGCTGCATGATCATCAGATGAAACCTCCATCAGCTGGGTGAAGGTTTTAAAAACCTGGTGGTTTGCAAAAAGGTGTCTGGTTGCAGCAAAGTGTTGTTAGTTGATTGAGCGGTTGGCTGAACTTTCACCTCCTCCCCCCAAAAACAACCTTCCTTCCCAGTCAAGAATGCCATTTGGTAACGTGTTCCCGTGCTTCCAACGAGCTCCAGCAGACCTCGAACATTGCCAGCCCTGTCACCCATCATCAGTACGCCGAGACTCCAAACATCCCGTCCTCTGCTGTGCCAAAGCCTCTGCATAAATATCCAAACAGAGGCAACTTTGTTCCTGCGCCAACATTCGCTTCGAAGTTTTTTTAGATATAGAGGGATATTGCAAAAATAAAAAGGTCCAGATGTGAATTTTGAAGTCACGCCTTTGTAAAAACTGCCAAAAAAAAAATGGTTAAAATGTTGTTTATACAAGCTCCCGATGTCATCTTGGGCGAAAACCAATCCAGCAATGAAAAGGAAATGTCATCAGCTGCAAAGATCCTTTTTCTCATTGAATACAAACAAAACAACTTTGAACATCAAGAGCTTGATTCTAACTAATAATAGTCTCAGTTGATTCTTTCTTCTTAGAGCAGTTAAGAGAAGAAAAAAAAAATTACCCACAGAGCCACAATAAACTCCTGCAGGTTTCTAGATGTCCCACAGAGTGAGGACAAAAGACTTAATGCAGCGTCCTGACAGAACAAGACAAACCGATAAGGCTGGATTAAAGAAGGAAATGGCAGATGTTGTTGATAACACGTCTGTAAAAGACTCTGATTATGACATTTTTAAAAAAAAACTTTAAAGTTCATTGAGTTTCTGATGAATTCTGAGGATTTTTTTATAAAACATGCAGACTATCTTGATTTTTTTCCTCTTTTTTTGTGTGTGTGTCCATCAGGATTGTGTCTGCTGGCGGTGGTGGTGTTGTATCTGATCTGGATCCAGGTCTTGGACACTCTGGAGCAGTTTGCTGTCTATCGAAGGGTCTCCGGCTGCCCTTCTTTCCATATCAGCATCCAGCATGGTCCCTCCTTCCTCCTGGCTCCGGTGGCCATTTTTTTCCACCTGCTGGCCGGTTTGCTTTTAGTCCTCCTGAGTCGAAGCGCAGAGGGGACAAAGCCGGAAAGGATGGACAAAGTCCAAGAGCCTTCAGATACGGAGCTGTGATTGGCTGATCCACCGAGTATCTGGAGAGCTTTATGATGGACAGTTATGGAGGTTACAGTTGCTTTCTTTGCTATCGCTGTGAGAAAAAAAGGAGAAAGCAACAAATGTTTCAGTTTACGTTTTATTTATAAATCTTTGTGTGTGATGTTTACAGCTTTCGTTTGCATTTACATTTCTTTGAATTGAACTTCTTGGGTTCAGAATTTGTCTCCAAAAACAAAAATGTGTTCATTTCCAGATTTCTGACAGTGAACCTTATCTTCTGAGACGTTCACCACAAATTTTTCTCTCCTCCAGACGTGACCTCCACAAATCTTCTTGTATTTTTTTGTTAAAAAAACAACAAGGAAATTGTCTATCATGTTTTAATGTTTAAAAAGCTGCTTCGGGAACGATGGCTGGATGCTGGGACAAGGAGTTAAAGACGAAAATAATCTAATGAAGGTCTGAGGCCTGAGGATGTAAGGGGCCCATACATTTGTGTGGTGCTCTTCTTATTTTTTTAAGCTCAAAGGAAAAACCCAATACATTTTTTCACATCTTAAAGTCCCTACAAGAGCTAAACAAATTATTTTTGGCAGATTACTTAATGAACAAGTTTACTAATATGAATGTCTTATATTGATTTTTCTCTTCTTTGCTGCCTAATAGAGGATCATTTCTGTTTCCTTTCAGACATGTTTAGAATTTTGTGTTTTGGTTTCTCTTCTCAGAAAATTTCCGGCATCTTCATGCCGTTATGATGTTCTTTGAGTGGTTTGAGACATTTATTCGAGGCATGCAGAATCAGAGGAGCTGCAGCTGATTAGTTTCCTGATCTGTTTCCATTGAAATGAAATACGCGTATTTGTTAGTTTTTAATGCATCTGACAGATTCTGCATGTCTGACAGTCTTTGGTGTGGGTGTCGAAGTATCGCTGGATATCTATGTTAAATTCATGATGAATCCTGAAGTGTTTTTGCAAGTATAATATTAAAAAATATGTATTTAATATGTCTCTGTCATGTCTTGAAAACTTGTTTCGAAGGAGATAGACTAAAGACAAGCATACTATTTTGTGCAAATATGATCTAGAAAGAAAAATGTTATATTTAGTTTTGTATAAATTATTTTGTATTTTAGATTGGGACATATTTTACTTCTTCTAAAGCTGTTTTACACTAAACGTGCTGTTTTGTACTTTAAATATAGATACATGCACTCCATCCTTCAACTGAAAAAACTCATGGATTTATGAAAAATCCTCTGGAAAACAAAGATGTTTTCCCCCAAATATTCAAAGGCCATTGTAATGTCAAAGAAAGGAATAACAGCATGCTGAGAAGTTGTGCATTAAAGATCTAAATCAAAAGAAAAACTTTTACTAAAATCTGGCTTTTACAAATGATACTTTTTTAAATTTATTGAACAAATCCCGTTGTGATTAATAGCAGAACTCTCTCACTCTGTCTTTATTATTATTGATAAATCAGTTTTGACAAAAGTGGAGAGAAGGGTCTGGCGTGGCCGCTACCTCTGAGTCTGGTTGTAGGATTGAGTAGATTGAGTGTGACCGTGGCTGCCTGTCATTAGGACATCAGGCTGAAGCTCTCATACACTGGGTCAAAGGAATGGAGATAATAATAAATTAGACTGTCATAATCCATTTTCTGACAGGACTGACACATTTATGTACGTGCAAGACACCCAACAGCCACTAGAGGGCAGTGTTGGCTCAGTTTGGGCTGTTCGAATCAGAAAACTATTCATCCTCTGTGATGTCCAATGACTTTCCTTCAAAACCAGGAGTTTCAGGGAGAAATTTGAAAGTGATAATTAAGTCGAAATTTAGTCATTTTCCTGACAAACAAAAGAAAATGATTAATTCTCCTTTAAGTTGAATGCAGTTAAGATTGTATTAAAAGGAAGGGGGTGGGGGGGGGGGTGGAAGCCCAGAGTCACACCTTTATAATTGGAAAAGGCAAACAGAAGTGAGACCTTGAGATGATACAGTGATTAAAATATGGAGAGAACGCATTGCGCATCAATGAGTATTCCTTTACTCTTTCATGTCTCTTGCTCCTTTCCTCATCCATTCCTTTCCTTCTGAATCTCCCCTGCAAACTAGGTGAGTGTAATTACACCTGAGCATGTCACATTCACTTCTCGTGGCCCTCGCCATGTTTAAACGTCTCTGTCACCTCCTCTTTCTCACCAGCAACAGTCAACACAGCTAAGTTAGTCTTTACTTTCTAATGAACACAAGATCCAGTCATATCGGGGGGTTTCTGTCTCTGAGGTTGTGGCAGATTCATTACTTGGTCCTGGAGTGTGTGTGTGTGTATGTGTATGTGTGTGTCTCACTGGTGGAGCTGTCATCCAGGCATGCAACACTTTCTTCAGCACCATCAGCACCTCTGCACGTCACATCATCACAGCGGGGCTATTGTCCAAGGTAGATAGAGCTGTCTGCTGCAATTACCACAAGACATTTAGACGGGACTATTTTTCTTTTGGCTTTTCTATCTAGTTTTATTTCATAGCCTTATTCACTTTTTAATGTGGGTTTTATTTCTGTTTTCTTTAACTCCTTGAATTGACAACAGATAAAAATGTTTTAAACAATGTGGGGCTTTTAAATTAATCCCAAGAGTGAATGTTAGCATTTGATATTTTATAACCTGATGTAAAAAGTCGGTTAAAAAGCCATGAACACTTGGGTTTGATTTTTATTCTGGTGACAAGATCCACATTTTTCCTATTTTAGAATTTTGTAAGATTGAAATGTCACGTTAGTACTGGGTCGTCCTCTTGGCATATTACTACAATACCCATGACTTATATTATGCCGGCTCATAATGGTGCATTCCATTTGTCTCATAATTACAAGTGCCTGAGTTAGAGACCAGGCGTTTCTGCTGCACTACCTCGGAAAAAGATAGCCAATTTGTAAGTATAGACAATTATGGCGTATAAAAGACAAACCAAAACGTGCCACATGAGAAGTCAATTTTGATGTTTATTAAACAATATAGAAATATGATCGTGACATTTTACAAACAATTCCATTGTATCAGTATAATAACCAACAACAACAAATCAGTTCTGTTTTAAAAGGAAACTTAAAGGGGAAAATACATGTAAAAAATTCAGACAACAGTGGACTACAGGTGGCACTAGATCTTTATATTATCTGCAACTTTGGAGTCCTAAGTTTGAAAAATAGGTCACTTTGCCATGTCCAGCAAAAACAGACCAAAAAAAACAAACATGATAATATAGTAAAATTCTGTAAATCAGAAACGGACAAATTAGAATTGATCTTCTTACTAGCATAGCATGCTAGCTCGAAACAGTTCTTCTCTCCTTAAAAGGGAGAATATATCAGAAGAACAAAGCACATGTGGCATTGAAATTGGTACATCTTTTCACTTTTCATCTGAGGCAGATTTAAGGGATTTAACCAGAGAAATGTTACATGGATTTCTAACAAATGAGTCATAAAGTTTTGCGTCCTGTATTTACCTTGACATTTTTAGTAGGCTAAGTTTACAATCATAAACAATGTTTTTCATACACTTCCATTAAAGAAAAGGTTAAATTCTTAATAGGAATTCAAATAACCGGAGACTTAAAAAAGTAAAAAGAATTATAGATTTGCAAAATTATAATTTGGTCAGATATTGTTTTTTTATTTTTTTATTTAATTGACTAAAAAAAATAAAACAAACAAAAATCGGTCCTAGACCAATGAGAATGCTTTGCTGATGAGCAGTGGGCGACAATACCTGTCAACAGGTGCGGAAGTCACATGGAGTTACAAAAACACCTGATAGCAGTGATCGCTTCAAAGGATTGTTCAACAAAATATTAGCTTATGACTGGCATAACTTACATTCATTCATCATATCTTTTGCTGTTTTAAAAAAAAAAATCGGTTGAAAACAAAATCTGTTCAAAAACAATATTTTGATTTTCATAAAATTTTTATTTATCATTACTTACTTCAGTTGTAGCTGTTGAAATCTATGAAGAAATATGTTTACAACTGTATATATCAATCAATCAATCAATCAATCAATCAATCAATCAATCAATCAATCAATCAATCAATCAATCAATCAATCAATCAATGATACCTTTATTGTACAGGAGGACATGCTACGCTACACATCAAACCAAAACAAAAACAGAGTGAATGGCACATGTCATATATCACATGAGTCACCTATTTGGCGAGAGGCTAAAATTAGTAAAGAAATTTGCAAATGAACCATTCCGTCAGAATTCACACTTGGTGAAAGCTGGCTGAATTTTAGGAGATTAAACTAAATCACCTTCATAGTTTATTATTTTAATTTTAATTTCTGACCTAGTTGACATTAATTTCTCACTTTGTTTTTCTTTCAAAGAAAATTGATTATCCCACTATGGCACACAATACAATGGAGCACTTGCAAAACCACTTTATTTACTGTATAAGCTTTCATAATGATTACTAGTATAGTATAAACAAAAGGGAAAAGAGAATATTTTATCACTTTTATCAGCATTAAGACTCAGTATTCTGCAGGTGTAACAGCTTTGCCCTAAGAAGTCACACTGGAAGCGCTCTTGCTGTCACAGAAAATCTGCTTCTGCATGTTTATGTAAGACATTGTGAGTCTTAAATTATCATTAGTTGCAGAGCTTAAAATAATATTTAATGAAAATAGGCTAAAAAAATATGAAATGTATTTGAAAACCAGTGCTCTTTTGTTGGAGAAATCATGTAATAGTCAGGTGGCTTTTCTTTAGTTTGTGTTAAAATTTTAGCCATAGCATGGCTGCTTAGCTCTTGCAGACCTCATCTCTCAACTGTAGTAACTCATCACAAAGAAGGGTGGTGCTATTTTTTTTTGCAACAAACATCCTCTTAGATGTCCAAGAATAAATGGAGCCCATTTTGTGACTTGTTAGCTAATGAGCTGCCATCGAAAGTTTTACATGACTAGCAACAGTTTAAAGCATAAGCTGACTGTGGCAGGACGGACAGAGAGCCCGGGCAGGAATCGATCCCACAACCTTTCTAGTGAAAGTCATGCGCGCTTGCCAGTCAGCCAAAGGGATGTCCCTGTGACCAAGTAGCCAGGGCGCACAGTCGGAGGCACACAGTGACAGGACCCACACACTGTCACTTGACGCTGGAGATTCTTCAATGAATCTAGCATGTCAATGTCCCCTTACTGGTACTGTAATTCTCAAAATACCAGTAACAAATAAAAATCCAGATCTTTAGCTTCAACACTCCTCAAGCATAAAGCTTATAGTTGAAATCAAGATTAAATCTAAACTAAACATCTGCCTTATCCTCTTTGTTTGTCCAGGTTTGGAGGAAACTTTATCAGTTAAGCTGCTCAGTGATTAAATTCAAAATGGACACAACACTGCTATGCATAAAAGGTGTTCTCATAGATTGATCTGCAGCATCTCACAGTTTTAATTTTGCAATCTGAAAGGGAAATAAATTCTGATAATATGTAAATTTTTTTGTTTACAGTTTACTGAACCATCCCCATGAACGAAAATTTAAAATAATTGCAGCTTGGCATGTGGATTAGCCTGCTACTGACGCCGCTTGAATGTAGCCCTAATGAACAGAAACACATGCTTAGATTACTGGATGTACAGTATATAATGTCACTGAAGCAAGTTTTCGCTGCAAATAATGATGTTTAAGGACATTGCAGGATAAACAAATTTAATGAGCATCAGTTAAAAGCTGTACGCCGTCTTTTCTGTGATCATGCCGCTTGTCCAAAACCTCCCCCATTTGCTCCCCACACTGGTACACTCTGCTCTACCTCCACTTTACCCAGAGGCCAGCCCACGGGGCGCAATTATTCAGGCCTTTGCTCAGCCAAGTAGAAGAAATTAGCCCCTTCTCCCAAACCAAGACCTTCTAACCTGCACCAGGACCTCAGGCTGTACCCTCTCCAGACCTTGTGTTTTCCATACATATGAGCCCGAGCTGGCCGGAGCCATGCTTGACTGCCATATGGGCTTTCCCCTCCCCGCCCCTTGCCGGCGAACTAGGGCTGGGGAGCTGCCGGTTATAAAATCCAACACCCCCACACCACTACTATCATGGTGCACACCTCCTGGGAGGATACCAGTGTCCTCAGGCCAGTGATGCTCCCTAACAACAAATTGAACAGATAGTGTAATATTTGAACAGCTGGGGCTGAGATGTGTCATTCACTGTGGCCTTAATGTCCTCACTACAAAACAAAATCTATATTAGGGAATAAAACTTGAGGCTTTGCAACCTATAATCTTAGAATTGTGAGATTAGAGTTCAATATATAAACGGGTAGTTAAAGGGGAAGTTAGGTATTTTTCAACCTGTACCTATGTTGTAGCATGCCATATGATCATTTACTCACCCAGACAGTTGTGGCTTAACTTGAAGTCCTTCAGAAGATATTTATACCCACACGCGAT
This sequence comes from Craterocephalus amniculus, assembly GCA_036024015.1. NCBI lineage: Eukaryota > Metazoa > Chordata > Actinopteri > Atheriniformes > Atherinidae > Craterocephalus > Craterocephalus amniculus. The sequence continues at coordinate 23,791 of JAVQJG010028822.1, forward strand.
CAGCATATATCCATATAATGGGAGTGTTCGGGGCAGGTGCCGCTCGGCCTCTAAATAAGGCATTATCTGTACAGGTTAAGTACAGGTTGAAAAATACTGAAATTCCCCTTTAAGGAAAAGAAATACATAACATGAACTCTAAAATTCTCCAGGGTCATATCTTTTATTACTCTGAATCACAGGTGATTCAATTCTTCACACCTGTGCAACCATCTTCCCTTTCCCTTCCCCTTGTTTCCTCCTGTCGGTCTTCCGTTTCATTTATTCTGGTCAGTCAGCGGTGGATAATGAGGACTGTGGCCTGGCACCGTGTTCTATGACTCTCCGGGCACAAGAAGAAAATTCTCTAAGCGTGTGCAGTTGCATCATACAATCTTCCAGCAACCTTGGCTGCTGTTAAAGGAGGTCTGCTGGAGAAAAGGCAGAGCCAGGAATGGAGAATCACCAGGGTAGAATAAGTCTGGTCTACAGCAAAGACATATAGCCTAGCTGTACTTAGATCCCAAAGTAACGAATGTAAAATGGCATACACAGGAAATAAATTGCACCTGTTTGATTTCCATGATTTCTGGATGATATTCTTCGCATGTTTGCCCAACTGATAACGGGAACAATTGTCTGCAATATGTGGGAGCATTTGCTAAACGTTAAAAAGTTAAATCATTTGGAAAAACAAGAAAAACTTCAGATGTGGTTAAGAAGAGACAGCAAGATATTAGTGAAGATTAAAAAAAAATAAATAAATAAACAAAGCTCATAATAAACCTTGGCAGATAAGACACGGGACATAACAAACTTTCAACATTTGTCTAAACAACTGTTGTGATTCTACATTCAAACAAATTATCTGTTTTTAAGTAAAGGTTTTAGTTCAACCACTGCCTCCCCCTGCTCATGAGAAAATATCGTGAATCAGACTGTTCTGCAATCCTGCAGTATTTAGCTGTTGTTTCTCTCATCCAAGCTGCAGCCGTTTATGCACATCTGAGCCAGTCAACATCCTCTTTTCAAAAGAATTTGAACTAAATATGAACACAGAAACAGCCAGCACAATCAGTTCCACATATAGTAAATCACACTGTGTGTGCATATTTGCATCAATAACTCCTCTGCTATTGTGCTCGTCTAACAGTCACATTCCGTGGTGCGGCAGGTTAATGAATTGACTGCAACATATTTTTGCGACTGTTATCAAGTTTCTGCGTGTTTTAAGAGGTCCAAAGCTCTGATAAGACAGGGCCATAATGTTCATGAGCCTCAACATATTGTATAGTAAAGAAAAACGAAAAAAAAAACACTTTGATTTTCATGATTCCCTTGGAAATGATTAGCCTGTTATTGATGAGAATTACATCAACAACTGTAGTGCATGTAATATTTGAGCATGGTATCCTAACTACACCTCAAAGTATTGAATGATATTTTAAGACTATACTAATGTAACTTTAATGCGTATTAATTAAAAAATAGGTAGCTTGTGTTAGCTTGTTAGTTTCATAGCCAGTAAGCCTTTGAGTTAATTTCAAGTTTTGCTTAATTCTACCAATTTGCTTTTGCTTGTCCACAATCCAACTATAACTTCAGATTGCTATTCTTAAAATGTTTCTGATACGTTTGTGTTAGGTGATGATATTCAGTTGTTCCTAACTGACAATATGTGTCACCTGGCGTGGTTTTCTGCTGTTGTAGCCTCTTTGCTATAAGGCTGGACGTGTTGTGTGTTCAGAGATCCTATTCGGCAAATATTTGTTGGAAACAGCGGTTATATGGCTTACTCCTCTTCAGACCGTTCTCTGTAAACCCTTGAGTGAAAACCCCAGTAAATTAGCAGTTACTGAAACACTCAGACCAGGCCATCTGGTATCAACTACTCCATATTATTATTCTGATGTTTGGTGTGAACTTCAGCAAATCCCCCGACCATGTCTACATGACAAAATGTGTTGAGTTGCTGCCATGTGCCTAAGAAAGTGTTCTGCTACTTCAGCTCTCTATCTACTGGTTTTTGCATACACCAAGTTAATGTGTTTCTGGACAAAACTGATCAGGATTCTTGGCCCCTCCTTTTTTCACTGATGTCTGTCAGCCTTATAGTAACTCCAATAATGATAAAAAAACTATTTATTATGCTCTGATCTTTTCCCTATTACAGTCTATATTGACTCTTCGTCTCTGCCACATACTTCTGCCTCTCTCTTCTTTATGACAGACCTCTTACCGTGTTCCTGCAGATACCTGAGAGCCTTATCTCAGTGAGGGCCAAATGAAGCACAGGATGAAAAGATGACTGTTTTTATCTGCAGCCTCTCCTCATCTCTAGTCCACTCTTTCATTAGACCGGTGTGTACATTTTGTAGGGTAAACTGAATCTTCCGAAGTAGCCCACAACCTTGCCTCACCTCCTCTGGGCCTCTCCAGCCCTAATAGACTTACCTATTTGTTTATATTTTTTATGTTCTATTTATTCCTTCCCAATTCCATTTCCCTCACTCTTTTCCCAGTAAAGCGTTCAATCCTTCATGGCAAGAGGAAGTGAAAGACGACAAGCAAGATTAAATCCAAGTGTCTCTCATCCATGAACACTTTCATCTTGGCTGTTGTTTCTTTAGCAAACAGAGGGAATTATCAGCGCTGCGACTGACACAGTCTCTTGGTGAAGAAGGAGAGGGGGGTGGGGTAGATGGAATAGGGAGCGAGGTGGGAATTTAGACAGCTGCAGATCGGAAAGGGAATCCACTTCCCGTGTAACCTCTGTTTTCCCGGTTTCTCTCTTTATCTACAGCCCGCCAGAGGAACAGCTCTTTGTTTGGTCCCATTTCTCACCTTAAGAGCATTTAATATTGAACGAACGCTTTTGGAGCGATAACCAGAAGTCTTCGGAGTCCTCGATGTCTCAATCCGACTTAGAGTTTGCCTCCCAAAAACAAGCCAGAGACCTTGGTCGTAAAACTGGTGCTAAAGGAGCAGGGCTAATCCATCTTTCCAAAGATGTAACCAAAGCTAAACTAATGTGTTATTTTTCTTCTTCCCCTCACTCCATCCTCTTGAATTTCCACTGTTCGTAGTGTTGTTTTTTTTTCAATAAATTTGTGTCAGGACTAATTTTGAGGAGAATAAATTCGGATGTCAGAACGGCATCGAATCCCATCGCAAGGCCTTTAATGAGATAACAGGCTTTAGTCAAAGAATTAGCACTATAGTGAAGAGAGAGGGAGAAAAATGAATGAGATTAGTTCAGTGTGATGCGGATGCAGAGTGGAACGAGGACTCTGGCTGGGAAAGGCGAGACCAGAGTCATATCAGACCTGCCCTGGCAAATCGCAAATCTATTTCCGACACTGGTATTAATTATCAAACTAAAGCTGCTGTTGCATATTGATTCATCAGGGTGCGAACTTGTATTATCTCCTATTAAGCAGAGGAAAAAAAGGAGAGATTATATGAAGCCTCCGGGGGCGTTTATGTGGATCCTGTGAAACTGTTAAAGCATGTCACGGACTCCGGAGCAACAAGACAATCTTGCTGTGTTTGTGAGTCTCTGTGCTCCAATGTGGTCTTAAGCTTTAAATTTGATTATTTTGAGGAACATTTTTCAATTAACCCTACAATTATAGCTACGAATATATTAGGGTATACAGGAATGCTTCTGTGTGTGCAGACAAATCCATGCACGCATGCAGACGGCAGAGGAGAGTGTTGAGACTGGAAAGCTCTATTTGTGATTCAAAGACTGCAGTTTAATGCAGACAAGTAGGGTCGGGGGACGATGTAACATTAGAGTGGATGTCCCATCTTGGTCTATCCACTTGTTACATGATTTTATTACAGATCACTTTCCGTTGCCTTATGTCTAAATTTTCATTGTACGGGGAGAACTTGGTTAAAAGTATCATTTTAACATCATTTTTTATCTTTTTCTAACCCGAGAGCCTCAAGGCGTAAAGTTGCACTGGATGCTATACTCATTAATAGCTGTATCTATTCATTTATTTATTTATTTTAAAATTTATTTATTTTTAAAGGAATTTATCTTATAAACCAGTTTAACCCTCGTATGCCCCCTGGACATTTCTGTCCACCTTCAAAAGTTCAAAACTCCCTCAGAGACAATCACCCTTGTCATAAGAGCTGACTTTTGGTGAAGAAGTATCATCCTGTACGAAGTTTCAAAAGCCCAACCTTCTAGAAAGTGGAAAAAAATATACTTGAAGGGTCATATATAGCCTACATGTAGGGGTAACTCAAAGGTAAAACAGCCTTAGAGGATATACCCAATATCATGTCCGGCTAGCTTAGTAAGCAATAGCGGCTAGTTATTTTTTTTTGTTTTTGTGTGACGCTCTTTCTCGGCTAAGGGGTTTAACTTTCGTAACTTAATTGTAGATCACTAGGGGAACGCTAATACTCGCTAATCGGAATCTGGACGTTCTGAAAATGAACCTGGCAGAGAGAGAGCGTCACGCCAAACTAGCCGGATGTGATATTGGGTATAGCTCCTTTAACTACAAGGATGTGTTTGAACAGGATTTTGTCTGGAGATACTCTGATTTCAAATGATTGCACCCAACAACTACTTAAATCAAAATGCTTTGCTTTTCCAAGAATATATAAATCTAAAATCCAAAAGGCTCCAGGGTGGGATTTAAACCAGAACCAGCAGTAATCTCTGGGCACATCTGGCAGATTTTTTTGTTCTTTGGCCCCTTTCACATGAGTCGTGGTCCATTTTCACTGATTGTCTGGCCTGTTTGGAGCAGTATTTGTGAATTTGGACCAAAGAAACAAACTCTGGTTTGCTTTAAAACTAGGAATCTTGTTGTTTTTAAGGAAGCCAACTGAAAATAAAGAGTGAAAATCTTCCCTGTGAAGCATCATGTGTCTGGGAGAATATCTTTGGCTGTTAAGAAAGTTTTGAGGTCAGGACACTGTAGGATTAAACCTCATCCTCAACCTCATCAAACATTGGTTCACATTCACCATAGGACCTCCCATCATTACCGGTCTACACCACATTCTCATATAGCTCAGTTAGGATCCAGATATAAATCATTAATGCTTTGCAAGGGACAGCCAGGTCATCCCACCTTAACCTACCTTTTATACATGTAGAAGTATTTTAAATGTAAGTACATGAATAGTATGATCCCCTTACAGGGAATCGAATTTGCAGCCCGTTGATCTTTAACCAGGTCCTCACCACCCTGAGCTATCCTCTCACACAGCTCGTTTTTAGTCCAAAGCTGGAAAGTTTTTCTATCAGGTTTGATCACACCTGAGACTCTTGGTGTTTTGCCTCAGTCCTCTTTCAACTCAGCATCTCAGTCATCGGGCTGCTTCATATTTGAGATTTTCAACCTTCAGTTTAATGCTTGCTCATTGTTCTCCTCAGAGTAAATCTGTGTTTGTTTAAAACTGCAGAGAACGTGTGCATGACTCTCTGTCCTTAAGTCTCAGGTGGGTTTTGCACCTGCGGGGGGTGTATTCCCATCAAACTGTTCCCAGTGAAAAGGTCTGAACTTTCTCAGCCATTTTAAAACTTACTAAGACGAGATGGGGACAAACAGTTAAATTGAATCTTTTCCACACTGAAGGTGGACTGAATGCTGCAGGATCTTGCACACAATTAGGCCAACACTTATCTAAAGACCCACTACAGAACTTTTGTAATTTTTTCAGTGATGTGTCCTCTATCAAGCCCTTATCGTGTGTTCATCTTGCATCCTACCAACACTGTGAGTTCCCTCAGTCTTACTTCAACTCTTGTCAAATCTCTTGGCGCTGCCTTGTTTCTTTTGTGTTTAATTATTGAATCAGCTACGGTGCACATTCAGATTGGATGGTGTGTTTATAACCATTTGCTCGGATTCCAATTCAAAGATAGGGCTGGAAATTCCTTAACGTCCATAACTGCAGCCTCCTTGTGAGCAGGCTAATCTGGAATTTCTGCCTGGTCTTTGTTGAAATTGAAGAAAAACAGCTGACAGAAAATACCACGAGAAGTAGGCCTAAAGAGGGTATCAATGAGGTTGGCTGTGATAAACATCTTCTTTTTGATTGTGTATAAAGATAAAATCCATCGTATTCAAGCAGCCTAAATTGTCCCAGACTCTTCAAAGCTACCAGGAGTTTTGGAAATAAAGCCTTTGCACAATGACAGCTGCCACCATAATAAATAATATCTAAAATTGGAACTAACCTACATCTGTCTGAAGTCTGATGGAAAGCGGTTGGTCGGCCTGAAATGTGACCCGAACATATTTTAAGGTAGTAAAGAATTTGAGAACGCCTAACTCACCTCAATAAGACCCTATAAGCCTAAACCAAACCTGAAACTAAACATCAGCTTTGCTTCATAACTTTGCACAAATCTAAAGTGAAATCTATATGAAAATGATCAGAATGTGATTGAGTCCGCTGGATTCATTTAATCTCCACTGACCAATGCATTTCTCATGGGAGGAAGGATTAGTTTCGCACCTTATATTTCCCAAGGACAGCTAGGAACGCAGCCCAAGGTAGAACGCTAAAGCTCTGCATGCAAATATTAAAGCAAGTATATCACATCATTACTATGACCAGTACGGGTGGTAGCCAAAGTGTTGGGACTCACACTTCACCATAATGAGACCTCCGACAGTGTGACACCCATTTCACACATGGATGGCATCTGTGATTCGGGAAACATATGTTTGTATTGATGTATAATTATGAGCATCGAGTTCCTCCACTTCCTCATAGTTGGTGAAAATGACTCGGTGGTGTGTGTATGATTGAGTGCGTGTGCTGGAAAGACAAAGAGCAAGGAGGAGAAAGTGTGATAGTGAAAGAGCATCAACACCCCGCTGACTGCACTCAGTCACTTTCTTAATTATACAGCGTGAACACAAGTCTGGCCTGAACCAAAGTCACGAATTCCTCGAGATCTCATCTTCTTCCTCTGTATCACCTCGTCTGCTTTCCACCGTCTACTGTTCAGGTGTTACACAGGTAGCGAACCTGGAAATACACCTATAATTTCAGACGTGTGAAAGTCAATGTTCGTTGTGATTGTGTGACAGAGACTGTGGGGTTCTTTCTTTCGCCGGTAGAAGGCGACGCAAGAGAAACAAAAAAAAAAAGGAGGATCGGAGCCGGAAACCTCAAAGATTAACAAATTTAAGGGTAAAGTGCGATGGAAATGGGATGAGAGACGAAGAGATTGGAAAGGGGGAAGGGTGCAGGCTGTTATAAGGGGGACGCAGTGAGGTAACAGAGCAGGGGGGGGGGATGGGGTCGGCGAAATGAGACCAAATTTTCTTTGGCAATCTCCGTGTTCCTGCTGCAGGTGCTGGGGCCATTTCACTAAAGCAGGGCCAGACGCGAATGTCATTAGTTCCTGAGCCCCAGGTGAATTTGCCACAGTTCCACATGATTAACCCAGATAATTGTGTGTTGATAGCGAGCATGGTCGATGGAATACAATTTTCAGGCCCAGATTCCTAAACAAACAGCTCAGCAGCAGCAGCAGCAGCCGCCGCCGCAGTGAGCCAGAGAGTCGGGATAACGCCAGGGTACCCGCACGTACCCAGGCTTACAAAGAGATAGAAAAGGGTGGAGGGAGGAGGATTCTTGTAGAGGTGACGGAAATAAAGCCAGGTCAGCCATGGTTGTCCATGAGATGAGGTGGCGAAAAGCAGTTTTACTTATTTTAGGCATCAGAAGTGGTCAGATGGTCCAGCAGAATGGCATCAATTATTGTTTAAATCATGAAGATAATTAAGCGAAAATAAAACTTTTGAAAAGCTTGAATGGGAAAATTAAATTATTGGAAATCCAAAAACAATCAAAGTTAAGTTTCTGGAGACTTTTTGATCAGTGCTAAGTGCATGTCTTTTTTTACTTTGAGAAGATGAAAACCTCTTGAAAACAAGTTGCTGCAAACAACTGAAACTAATTCCTTCTTTTTTTTGACAGTTTTTAAAGGATGTGTTGGTTTGTTTTTTAGCTTCATCATAACAAAGGATTTATATAGATGTTCTGAAATCTGTGAAGCACTGAGTAAATCATTAATTCAACAAACGTATGTATAAAAAGAGACCACTTGGAATTTTGTAAACTCTACAAGGCAAAATCGCAATGAAATTAATGTGAGGTAACATTTCCTTTTGAACAGGTTTATTTGTTGTCTCTTGATGTTATCTTCTTTACATGACTCTAAAACTCACAGGTTAACACTCCCACAGGCAACACAGCACATGTCAGAAGTTCAGCTCAACGACATGAACAAAACTTCATATCTCCATCATTTTTTTCCTGAGTGACGATATGCAATATTTATCTTAATGTATTCTTTGGTGGTCAGTTAACCAGTGAGACTTTTCTAATTTACAGCCTTGGGTGCTACTTTCATTAAGGTTCAACAGCCCATGTGCAAGTTAGCTTAGATTAAATAACTGTTTTTCAAAATAATGAAATATACTTTTCAATTACCATAACGAAAATACAGTTGAGCAAAATTTAAACAAAAGAGGCACTTTTGACTCAAAACAAGCTAACTGAATATAAATGATATTCCCTCATTATATATCTCGTGTGCGTAACCCTAAATATATTTGAAAATATCGATGTATTGCCCAGCCCTCTCAAAAATCATTACATTAGTCATGTGAAAAAGAGACAATAATATTTACATTTTTAAGCAAGTTAAAAATGAAATTTAAAACCTGTTCGACAGTTAAGATTTTTACTGCTGGGGCAAATTTTTAGGATCCTCCGTGTTTGTGATGTAACCATTTTACACGTCAATCCTGGACAACTGGGGATACATCTAGTATATTCAATGTATCACCCTAAAGAATTTTAGGTGCTTTTACAGGAAAAAAAATCTAATCTTAAACACTAAACCATGCAATTGTTATTTAAACTTTTCCCCAAAGTCAAAAAAATAAATAAAATACTTTCAATTGTGATATGCTGATGGTGGGATCAGATGATGGTGGGAGTTACTTTGCTCTTCCTAGATGCAGTCAGAAGCTTTTTAAATACATATATACTATATGTTTTGTTTCAACTGTAACAAATAACAAACTAAACTTGCTGAGCGAGCAAAAACCTCACTGTATTTACTCTCTGGCTTATGTGATTTACAGCCTGCTGCGCTGCTCTGTGGAATTCATCAGCAGGGTGTGAGAATTAGCCAGAGGTGAGAGACTATCTTGATGTGCTGAGTAAACACACAGGAGATACAAACGCATACATCTGGAAAATAGAGAAAAGACATAAACCAACCACAGACATAACAACGTAAGCCATCAGATAGTTCCAAACACTTGATGTGCAATTATTTTCCTTCCTTAGCCGATACGGAGCTGACCTCAGCGCGTCATGGATTTCTTTGTGATGACACAGTGAGACTGTGTTTGTTTTGTTTAATTACGTAGTAATCAATTGTGAAGGAAAATGCCCCTGGATTAAGAGAGATGGATTAAACCTAAAGTTACGGTATATAATGCAACAAGCTGGTAAACAGTGTAATAAAATCTCAATGAAGACTAAAGAACTATTCAGTTTACATTTTTTGGACTTTGCAACTTCCAAGAGTGATAAAAAGTAAAAGCTTGATTTAAAAGAAATGTGGAAAAAACTAAAATACTACAAAGAATATGTCATGAACTCTTTTTATTGTTGGCAAGATGTTTTAGATGTTATGTATATACATTTATAGGACTGACTAGGACCAAAAAAGAAGAAAAGAAACCCTGAAAAGTGGGAAAAAGGGAAATTTAAAGCTTGCAACTTGTTTTTCCTCCACTTGAAATTTTAATTCGGTAATGTATTAAGGTCTATGCTTTACAGTAGCTAGTAGACTTTATATCAAACTGATTTGTGCCAGGTTAAATGCTAACTGTTACAGAGCTATATTGATGCCAAAAATTATAATTAGCATGCGTTTGTTTCATTAAATGGTGACAGAAATGCATATATCCTTCCTTTAATCACATGATGGTTGACTGAGACATGTAAGACTCTCAGGTCTTTGATATTTAGCAAACAACCCCAATTCCACAAAGTTCGAACAATGTGGAAAATGTAAATTAAAACATTATTCAATGATTCGTAAATCTCATATTTTATTCCCAGAAGAACATAAACAACACATGAGATATTGAAAATAACTAATATTTTCCATTTCATTGAAAATGCTAGCTCATTTCAAATTTAATGGCCGCAACACATCTTTAAAAAGAAAAGTGAGCTATTGTTTAGCACCCTGTCTTCCTTCAACATCAGCGTTATAAATGAACTCTTGCTTTGAAGACTTGTGAATGCTCAAGCTTACCATGGTTCAAATGAAAAAAAGCAGGCTTGGGTAACCTACAAATGCAAACTTTGGTCCACTTCAAGCAGACCAAATACAGGAATACAATGCAAATTGGATTGTGAGTTCAGTGCACAGCATTGTGAGTAAACCCAACAAAAACATAGCCGTGTATGAGGCAATAGATGTCTGTAGAAATGTCTCATGGTCGGACAGAAGTCGTCCTGCATCCAAGGGCGTAACTATCATCTCAGACGTGAGAGGTCTCCTGTTCATCGCAGCTAAATGGACTTTATCACAAATCCAGCCCACCCCTGAACCGGATTAAGAGGTACAGAAAATAGATGAATGAATGAATGAAAGTCAATTTGCCGAAGTTGTCTTTTCAAACAAATCGCTTCCTCTGGGAGTTTTATGTCCCGGTTGTGTTCAGATATGAAGGAGGATAGTCCAAACAGGACATCTTTCTGTTGCAACTTAAACCGCTCGGTTGTTCGGTTCTCTTGCTTGTTTGTTCAGAACATTACTTGTGCATTCAGTTAAGTGACGCGCTGAAATGTTTCCGCCCTTATGACAAAGGGGCTAGCTGGTAAAAGTCTGCTACAGCTCTGAGGTGAAACAGCTGAACATTTGTACCGTACTGTATCAAGTTTTCCATCATGCTAAGATGAAAATGTGCCCTGGACATTTTAGATCTGGCGGATGTTTAATGAAACATCCAAGGCTGAGAATATTTACTTTTAAACATCACATACATGTAAGCAACGTGAACGTAACTGTATGCATACTATAATTCTTACCAGATGATTCCACTAGGGGGCACATTAGAAAATTCAGAGAGAGTAGCTGAATTAGGCTGTAAACAAACCAAAAAGCTAAGAGGAAGTCAGTGTAGTTTTAGGTCACGGAGGAAAAATCTACAGTAGTGGCGTTATAGATGGTATGTTACGCTTTTAAAACAAGCATCCAATGCCTTGTCCCTGAAACTTTGTCATTTTACAGCAGTCATCTTATTTCAATCAAACGGTTCCAACACTGCCCTTCCCAGTTACTTACATGTTGCATATCATTTCTGAGGATGTACACAAAAAACTCATCGGACAAAATTAATGCAACAGGCTCTTCAACAACAGGCAGCAGGTCAAACGTGCAACATTTTAGGCGAATCATAAAAATGCACAATTCCAATTCCGTTGTGATTCCTTCCATCCATTCTCTCTAAATGATTGTCAATGTCAGTATTTGCCTGAATAAATGATCATATAACCTTACAGTATGGTGATATCACCCCACAATGCTCATCACTACAAGCGTAGTTGCAAAGTGCTTTATTTTATAGGACAAGCATGAATTAGCTCTGTAATTACTGCCACAACGAAAGGTTAAAAAAACTTAAATTCACTGTTGAAACAATGATTACATTGTGTATTATTTCAATGAGTAGTAATCAACAGATTATCCTTATTTTTTCCCAAAGGTCATGATACCACGATCTTTGGGAAGATCATGCTACTGTAACAACACAGAGGATCATTTGTCACGGAGGGGAGGTCCATCTGTATATAGTCCTAATATCCAACGATTTCAGCTCAATTCGTCCAATAGAATGACTGAAAAGTTCCCTGTTAAGTCTACTGTACATATGTAAAAATCCAGTTTGAACAGGAATCATTTTAAATGCCAGCATGTTAACTGTGGAAAGAAAGAACTTTTCTTTAGAGTTTGCTGTAACCAAAGCCGAAACATACAGCTTATATTCTGCAAGTGGAGGTAAAAGAACATTTTTTAAAGCATAGAAATGGTTAAAGTTATCTATCTATACATCTATGTTCAGTTTTTGACCCATTTTCTATTAGCTTAGGCTTTTGGTAATCCCAAACGCTGAAAAACCTGAAACTTCCATCCACTTTGTATTGTATTTCACTTCAACAAAGCACGTGGCAAAGTGCTCACAGTTTGAAAAGCTTTCTCACTTAGTCAGACACCGTTTTAGCACACAGTTAACAAGAGGCTCCCCTGCAGAAGAAAAAGAGAGATGATATCGTTGAGAACGAATGCTCCTCACAGGTACAGAGGTAATGTGACATGAACAGCACATTTCGGTGTCACCGGGAACAGTTCCAGCCGGGCGAATCACTGTTCAGTCAAACAAGTGAGCAGCCCGTTAATAATCCAGCCCTGACATTTAACACATAATAAGGTGTTTCATCCAGATCTCCTATGGAGGTGTTTTGCAGGTGCAACGAACTGAGGACCTTTTAATTCTACAGCACGTTAAAGGCGTAAACTCTCTCAGCTCCTCTTCTCTCTTCCCAGCTGTTGCCTGCATGTTCTCTTATCCCTTTGTCCTGAACAATCAATAAGATGCTCGTTACTCCAAAGATGATCAGCAGGGAGTACTTGCAGCAGATATTGGTTGTAAGGAGGTTTAAAAAAAGAACTCTATAAGGCAAACATAGAATTTGCAAATGAAAATATTAAATTATAAAAACAGCCTGGAGAAGGTGTGATAAGGATATGTGTGATAGAGGTCAAATAGTAAACATTTAATCAGGAAGTGCAGAAGTTAAATGTGGCTTCATTCTGACCTCCAATCATATCATTCACACTGATTAAGCCTAATTTATTCATCGTTATGACATATACAGTAATATGATGATCATAGACTGAAATAATGCAAACCCCTTATTACTCAATGCAACTGTACATTTGCTTTGATTTTCAGTACATATGATTTGAAGTTGCCTTACTCTAGTTAATTGATTTATTTACATTTTTCTTTGCCCTTATTTGAAGCAAGAACTTAGTGTGTTTCTGTAAATCCTTATCGGCTGTGGTCATGCACAAAAAAAAAAACATGCATCGTTGAGTAGAACGGATGCACTTTCCCCGATTTAGCCACAAGCTAATGTCTGTCTGGTATGGACACGGTTCTTGCCAAACTAACATGAGATCATATTTGATGCCGTCAATGACAATAAATACACAGCTTTATGCAATTCTCTTGCATGAAAAAGATAAAAGTCAGATGACACTACCAAAATGGATAATAATAACAAAGTAATAATAATTTTCATCATCAATCAACATGGTAGCTAAATGATCTTTTAATTCAAATGAAACACACACACTGAATGTTTTTACGTCTGCATTACCAGCAGGCCAACATGACGAGGGCATGAAGAATAATGTATTCTAATTCCACAACAGAGGAATCTAGATAATCCCAGTAATTAGATGGGGGGGTTGTTGAAGTACTGGTGTTGGCCAAAAATCCTAAATTGTGCATTCCTACTAGAGGAACTCTGATGGGTAGAGATCATCACGGACGACATTATTTTGTATTGTTTTTGGTTTTCTTGCATATTTTTTCAAACATTATTACATTCTTAATGATTCATCTGAAATTATTTTTTTGATTAATATTTAATTATTATGGACAATTTTTCTGTAAATTTTATCCATTGTAAATATCTTTTTTTATTTTAAAAAATCCCTTTTTATATTTTCTTAGCTTCAAACTTGCTTCATTCGGTTTGTTTGCTTTCCCAATATTACCCCACCCCTTCCCTGCCTCCATCAATAATATTCAATGAATTATAGAGGCCTTTTCATGCAACAAGATGTTTATTATATACCACACAGTGAAAATGTTTCCAATCAAAGGTGGAAATGTATGATGTATCCCAGATTGTTCAGCATGATCTGTATTAGATGCCTCACATATTGTTTTTGATGATATTACTATGTAAACTGTACACGAGCAGCAGTGATTAAATTTTTCAATACTTCGTTTTTCTTGCCACCTAATCTTAGACTAACTTCCAATATTTTATTTATTAAATCATCTATAATAAAATAAAAACACTCTGAGAGCAAAATCTGTTTATCTAGTGTGTGTAGGAGTATTTATTCTTTGATATCATTCAATCATAACCCAGGAAGTGGGATACACATTTATAAGAAAACCGGGGGCGCGAGGTTTCTTATCTATAAAGTCTATCCAAATCTGCCTTTTTTGGGGGGGGCACGGAACAGCTGGTGGTCCCATGCATCTTACCGATACTCACCTCGCAGTTATGAATCTTTTTCAATACAGTGGCTCCCTTTGATGCAATTGCTTTGTGTTCCGACTTCTTATTTCAGTAGGAAATAAAGCAGATTACATGGGGGTGGAGGAGATTTAAGATCAGTACTCCCACCATAGTTACCTTCAGAGAGATTTTGGTGGGTTTAGAGGGATCATTTTAGTTCAAGAGATAAAAATCAGCTGATGCGTTTGCTTCGTTTTTAAAAATCTCAATGGGAAACGGGGAATTTGAGGTATACTCATCAAAGGCGTTGAAGGGGCAGAAGTTTACAACAGGTTCAGATCACCACTCTGTTAAGGATAGAGCAGCTACTTTTGTTCTATTTGTCTGAGATCTAACCCACCTGTAGCCTCAGATCATGTTAATTTGTTGTCCGGGCCTACAGCCAGCATCAAGGTCCTCACAAGTCAGCGCCGTCTTGGCATCAGAATGACAGCGACCCTCTTGCCTCTGAGGTTTGCATACAGAAGAAGGGCTTATCCTCTTAATAAATAAACCTGGCTGGAACCTAAAAATCAGAGGAACACAGGAGGGATCATTGCAGCGCGGCGGTGTGAACCCCTCCCCTCCGTCAGAGAGGGATTATCCCTTTCACTTAGTGCGAACGCCGCTAATTTCTCCTGCCAGGTTCGGTTCCCAGAATGCAGCGGGGGAGATTGGCTGCCTCTTTTCTTTCCCTCTTTCTCCTCGCCCTCTCTCGTGTTCCTTCGTCTCCTCCTCCCCTCCACACCTGGCTCCCTGACTTGTTTTTTTTTTTGTTTTTTTATCTCTCTACTTGTGGGAACACAAACCCGTGTTTCTTTCTCCTTGTCGTTTTCTTTGATGATGTTCAACCAATGTGCACGGAGGCTACGGTACCAAATTCGTGGGGATCGAGTCTTCACACGTGTGCCAAAAACAAGATTAAGGTGCTTACATCTCATAAAACTGGTTGTGTTGTCAGCATCTAACAGGTTCAGGGTTCTTTTTTTCTCACCTGATGCAAGGGCAGGTTCTTGAATTTAGCGGTGATGAGATTGAGAGCTGAGCGTTGTTCACAGAGACGTCTGACTTTATTCAGGAAAAGGAAAAGTCAAATATTCTTTAGAAGCCTGCATCAGGTGCTGCTTTTCTACACTTGCCTGCATAACTTCTGCTACGATTTGAAGGAAACAGAAACACAGAAATTTACCTTCTTTTATGTACATATGTGAAGTTCCATGAATGCTTAAAGGAGCTATACCCACTATTAAGTCAGGCTATTTTAGTTAGCGAAACTAAACTATTTTTGATGCTCTTTCTCTGTCCATGGGGTTAACTTGCGGAACTTGTGGATTCCGATCAGCTAGTAAGAGCGTTCCCCTAGGGAAAGTTACGAAAGTCAAACCCAGTGGCCGAGAAAGAGCGTCAGGCCAAAGCTAAAAACTAGCCGCTTATGCTAACTAAAATAGCCTGACTAAATATCGGTATAACTCCTTTACAAGTACACAGAGATTTTAGAGCAACATCTGCTCTTGGTAACGGCTACTTTTAGGGAAAACCTTGCAGATTTCAGCAAGATAAAGCTAACTCACACCTGTTCCATCAGAACAGCGTGGCTTCAGGGGAGAGGAGGCTGGTATCATGGTTTCTTCTATCTGTCATGACAAACAACAAACAAGTGATGCAGATAATGTCAGTCATATGATGACAAACTGGTTTATTTTTTTATTTATTTTCAAATATTTGAAGGTGCTGCCATTTTTCTTTAGCTTGCCATTTCCTGCTGTCACATTTGACAAGAATATTTATGTATTCTGTTTCTATGTTCATTTGTAAAACTTTTCTTACAGGGACAGTGTTTTACTGAACATTTGGCGACTTACCCTGTAGATGTTGAGTTCCATTGTGTCAAATCAACCAGAGTTTGATAGCTAAAACTTTAGATTTGTAGTTAAAGAAATAAAATCGGTCCTCTGATCATTTACTGATTCTTTAGCCATTAAAGTAACTATACCTGATATTATTTTAATCTTTCTAAGAAAAATGGTTTTCTACGTGGTATAGTATGTGGTAAAAGGGGTAATTTCATTACAATTAATGACTCATTGATTGCGCATATGTACGA
>JAVQJG010028823.1:0-10225 GCA_036024015.1 Craterocephalus amniculus
GTTAGCTAGCTTAGTGACCGGCATCGTTCTTTAGCAAACAACTCTCTTTAAAGTTGTCAGCATGGGTTGGAGCTCGTAGCGGACTTACCGAAGGCAGACGGAGGCTCTGCTAGTGAAACTGATCACCTGTAGTTTTTATCCTGGAGCGATATGCAGCACCAGTCCTCCCCAACAGATCATCAAACTGGGATCAGGTGAGCCTGAAGCATCCCTGGAAGCGCCGGTCATCAAGCCGCAACTCCTGGATTAGCATGAAATTCACCGAGCTCCGAGCGCCTCTGGAGGAGGATCCAGTGGACCCAAACACGCCGACGTCTTCGGTTTACAAACTTCAGAAGAAGGTAAAACACCGCAACTCTCTGGAAGTCCTCATTACTTGTCGCTGCCGTGCCTGCTATGTTGATTACGTGTGAACAGCTGTTTGACTCGCGAGTAGAGCGTTTTTGTACGCGCGGAAAAAACGCTTCATTCTAGTGGAAAAAAGCTTCATTCTCGCGTAAAAAACGCTCAAATCAAGCGAGTTGACACTCGGTATTCGCGAGTACAAATCTATGCGCGGACGCGATATGCCGCTGTTGGTGTGAACACGGGGTTAGAGTAGATCAGAGTTTACTGAATGTTTAGATGTGTTTTACGATAGCCATACTGGTGTTAATGTCTGCTGGTGTCCTTTAAGTCATCTTGCAGGAACTTAATGGTGTCCCAGCTGTGAACATGAGCAGGCCCAGCTGATTCCACTGCAAAGGAAAGTGCCCTGGTCCCGGGGGCATCATCAGCGTATAGGGGTGGAACAGGCTGTAGAGCTGGAAGACTGAGTCGGGTCGTTTCTATTGATCGTTGGGCACATATCTTACCTTTATATTGATTCCACTTCAGCTTGCTCTTAAAAGGTGCTATTTTTTTAAATCTAGAATTGGGGACTTGAATATTCAAACATCTCTTTAAAACCCCAAAAAATCCTCAACAACCAATCCGTAGTCCCACCGCCCGCCAGGTTTGACATTTTAAAGGTGAAAATCCTCCTCCTTCCTTGTCTTCTTCTTTCACTAAATGGCCTGACACTCATTTAGTCCCTTTCATGTTGGAGGAATGTCACTGTCTATTCAGGCTGAACATACACACACATATTCATAGTAAACTGGTGCACACATTGCCTGGAGAACTTCTCCACCTACACACAGCTGTCCGCCACCTGCTGTTGACCAGACTTGCTTACGAAGACATTTCGTATCACTTAGCTTGCATTTAGCACCACTCCAACTTTGCAGGGCCCTCTTTTACACGACTCTGTGCTATTTCGAGATGCACGGTAGAAGATGGCCGTGCTTTCTCTTTCTACGTATTAATTATGTTTCCTACTTGTGCATTAAAAGTGGGTTTTTAATGAAAGATCAGTGTAAGGCACTAAATCAGCCGGAGTTTGCATCTGCTTGACATCCAACTCCTCTTTCATCTCTTTTATTTGTCTCTTTTTTGCTCTAAAAGGCGACAACATGTTCATAGAGGCATTTTACTCAGGTTGGATTTCCGTGTGAGATTATTGTGCTCTCTCCTTTAACAAAGACAAAACATTTAGAAAAATGTTAAACAGTAAATCTGTTTAGTCTTCCTGATGGAGGCTAATGTTGCATCAGCATTAAGCTTTGGACCCATCTTAAACAACATTACAGCTTTTTCTCTTAGTTTCGTGCATCGGTAAGACATTGCCATGCTTTTAGAGCTGCATGGGTGCTGCACAGCCTGGATTTTTACATTGTTGTAATGCTGACAGCTATCTCAGTATGATTTTCAGTCCACTTTCATGCCACTTATCATAATAAATAGTTCCAGGTGTGCGAGACTTGCTCTTTTGAATGTTTCAGTGTTTGTTATGTTTTCCAGATGGCTTTGTAACAGACCGCCAACAACGTCACTGATCATTTATCTCACTATCCCATCTGTGCCATCATCCTCCCAGTGGCTTTCATCATACCTCTGATGGGACTTTGGGGAGTTTAAACGCCCTGTGGGGTCATTGCTGCCTCATTATACTTCCTCCTTTGTTCTGTAGGTGTGTGTGAGGGGGGAGAGAGTAAGTCCTTTGTTTGTTCTGTTTTTCTACACTGTTTGGACACACATGCACTCCATGCAGACATGGATTTACCAGTTCATGAAAAATGTCAACAGTGAAACATGTTTGTTCATTGGTAGATTATTTCAGGTTGTGATTGTTTACTTAAAAAAAAATACCTTGAAATGAATAAAGGCTAAATAAATAATGTGTTCATATAAAAACTGATAGATAAATGTGGAAACAGCAGCACATAAACGTGAAAGAGAAAAAATATGCAATTAAAACGAAACAGTTAAAAAAATCATAATCCATGAATGGAAATGATAATAAATTGAATAATTACCATAAAATTAGATACATATAGGAACTTGAATACATAAGAGATATTATGTAAGTAATCTATTTTGTTCCATTTAAGATTAATAATCTTAAACCCAGATATTTAGATGGCATTTATTATTTTGCACATTTATAAAATAAATAAATAATAGCTTCAGATTATGTTTGGAGTAATTGTAAGTCACAGAATTATCCGTTCACATTAGTGTACTAAAGCAGTATAATGGTCAAACAGAATATCTGAACTCCAAAGTTTTGTTTTAAAAACAATTTTTCTGCAAACTTTTCGGATTTTTGCCTTTGCCTCATTCCTTAAATTAGTCCTTTTCCTCATCCTTTGGGGAAAAGCTCTTCGCCTCCTTGTCTTTCTGTGCACTTGCTAAGTTAATTTTTGCACAGTCAACACTGAGTATTTGAGGAAATTTGTGGTGTTACGCAATGTTTTGGCTGCAGGGTAAAGAGATCTGCAGCGAGACTGACGAGAGAGAACCAGAGCTGAGGTGAAGAGCGTGTCGGAGGTAGCAATGCAGATGAGGACGCTATGTCTTTTTAAATTATAAATGCACATGCAACACATTTCCTTTCAGTCAGCCACCTCCTTTCCCGACACTTTTCCCTCCCCATCCTGGTGTCTCACTGTTACCAACATGTATTACATATATCATCTCCTCCATCATTATGTCGCCCTCCCTTTGTGTGTCTGTCATTTCCTCTGCTTGGCTGTCCAGACCTCAGCGACTCCCTTTACTCTCAGCTAGATATTCGCCGCCAGCCTTGTGTCAAACCCCCACCCTGTCTCATCTGAAGAGAAAAACAAAAAAAGGAAGACACCACAACATCTTTACTTAGAGATGAGAAAAACAAGGAGAAGGTGATAATTTATTGAGCTTTCATGAGAAACTACTCAGTCCTAATATAGACAACAGTTAAGTGGTCAGAGCAGTCGATTTGATTTCAACAAAGAGACCGAGCGTGCGCACTTTGGTCAGCAGAAGACAAATGGTGTTTTTTAACTTAATGGAAGGTTGGAGTGCTTGGGAAGTGATGGTTTCAGGGCGGGGTTATGTGTGTGTGTGTGTGTGCCTCTGTCCTTTTCACTGAATGGATTCTACATAATTCAGAAGCCATTATTTTTGCACCCTACAACGGAGGAAAGAACAGTAGGAGAAAGAAAGTCCTTGAACTCCTATA
The DNA here is from genome assembly GCA_036024015.1 of Craterocephalus amniculus. Taxonomy (NCBI): domain Eukaryota; kingdom Metazoa; phylum Chordata; class Actinopteri; order Atheriniformes; family Atherinidae; genus Craterocephalus; species Craterocephalus amniculus. The sequence continues at coordinate 3,584 of JAVQJG010028823.1, forward strand.
AAAGCAAGAATAAGTTCTCATTTGTGAGTTACATCATGAGTGTGTGCATTTTATATGAGCCAAAAGGTCACGAGTGGGCTTACTCTATAAAACCAAGGGAAACTGTATAAGTTTACCCTTTTGCTGATCTGCTCTTATGTTTCCCAGTCAGGTCTGCTGGATGTAAATCATTTCCCTCTCCGGTTTTCCCTCTTCTGCCACATTCCCTCCTTTCTCTTCGTGGCCTAGCTGCAGACGAATCACAAGACAGAGGCATGGCAATTTAAGTGAGCCTGTCACATGCTGCTTAATTCAAATAGGCTGCGATAATTCGCCCTTTCACTCGTCATCCCTCTCTTTTGCTAGGGCACTGACTAACCTGCATGTTACCATGGCAATGGGAGCGGCTGGGGGGGGGGCATCATTTATGTTTTTTAGCAGGAATCCCCCCTCCCCCTCCACACCCACACATTCCCTTTTTTTTCATCCCCAATTCAATAATCTGAGGCGTCCTCCCACCCTTCCCCCCTGAAATTCATAATATCCACCTGCGCCCCCACATCTCCATCTAATTTGCAGCGTTCACCTCAATTACACCCAATTTTTGCCAGCTCTCATCATTAAATACCCCCACCCTGCCATGAGACAAGACACAGAGCTTTTTTTCGTCTCTTTGTCTAAGCTGCCATCCTGCTGCCTGATCACAGCATTCATCACTGGTCCATCGCTGATTTCCCGGCATCAAACTTCCATCCATCTTTTGCAGATGTTTTATGGGACACTGCAGTATATAAGAAAACCAAGTGACTGCTTGACACTTTATGAAACCTTTAAAAAAAATGTATGTCTTCAAATGAAAGCATGATCAGATTTTCACACAAGTCCTCAAGGTAGAAAGAAAAATCCTGTTTAAATGGTTGTGGGGAAAATCAAATACTTGCTCATTTATTTACTGGTTTTATGATTAAATGATCCATAAAACTGTGTGAATCTCTGAAATTAGATGTTTATTTGAAGGTTAAAGTTATTTCCGGGCAGCCGATGATGCTCACCTGGCTGGAAAAGATTGCAAAACCATCTCTGAGGAGTTTTTTTTCACTTTAATTATGAAGAGCAAGACAGCTTGTGTAGAAAATTTAAGAACTTGTTTATCCAAGAATCAGTCTTGTAGTACATTGCAACATCCCAAAAGATCCAAAGCTAACTCCCAATATCTCTCACAAATCAGCTGACATTAATGTTCGTGGGTCAGGAGAAACTGAGAACAGTGCGTTGAGGGAAGCCACTTCATTTGAATCGGGTGTGTCGAAGCAGGACATTGGACCCCTCAAGGGCCGAAGTATAAGGACTTTGCTCTAAAAGAACATTGATGCCCTTTTTGAGCTTGGTTAGAGATCCTGTGGAGAATCCAGAATGTTGTTGGGAGGAAAAACAGACTGATGAGAATAAAACGGAGCTTCTGTTGGAAACCACATTTGGAGAAAAACAAAATGCTACATCCAACTTAAAGAACTTCCTCCCATCGGTATCATGGAGGTGGTAATGTGATGGCTGGGTCACATTGTCCTTCACCTTGCGATAAAAGATGAGGATTCCAAAAAAAATAACTTACAAGGCAGCAAAAACAAAAGTCTTTATTCAACATTAAGGAACGATGATATTGTGCTGACATGCAGGATAAAGAAATGAAAAAAGGGGAGTATCCTAGTGTAACCTACCATTCTGTATAATGTTACATGGAGTATGATGTATATCCCACCGCTGCCACCAGTGTAACCGAGTTTCTTGGGGAATGGTTCACCTAACTCCTTATTTAATAATAAAATAATAAACGAGGATGAGGCAACAGCTGTCCTGAACCGCGGTCCTTTTCTTTATTGAACTCCTTCTCGGACTACAAATCCCAACCAGGAAGGCAACATCTGCAGCTCGTACGGCAGATCAGAGGGGACATACATCATACTCCATGTAACATAAAACAGAATGGTAGGTTACACTAGGCTAGAAAAGAAGAGAACTTGGGGAGTGATCTAATAAAAATTATTGCTGTTCGAAGTACTTGAATTCACCAACTTTAATAGTGAAATAAAGTCAGAGAAATCCTTAATTAAAGTCTAGTAATCTGGCCATGACTCAGATCTGAACAGGAAGTGGCTGTTACAACTCTTACGATCACATTCATTCTTACCAAAGAGTGGTTTTAGATGAAGTGCGACCTTCTAAATGAAAAGCATGTCAGTCATGAAACGGGATATAATGAGGCAACAAACTCCAACATATGGAGCTGTAGAGAGGAGCAGTAGAAAGATAGACGGCTTCTGAGGGGAATCCTGAAAACGTTAAAAAGAAATACTCTTATTATAATGATCAAAGTATCAAAGTAAGGCTCACACTTGACAGCATTGCCTGGGATTATGCAGACTGTTCCTAGTTTTAGCATTTTGGAGGATTTTAACCTCTGCTCTCTCTGTCTCTTTAGAGCAATCTTGATATAATGCTGCAGATTCTTGTATTCCTTCAGTCTGAGAGACATGACATCACATCACAGAAAATGAGCAGGTGGCTCTGCAGAAAAATGTCAGACAAACATAAAAAGAAGAAGAAGGGTGAAAATAAGGGCCTCTGCTTGAATAAGCCCATCTGCTCACAGATGGACGCAGAATTCATCTGAGGTTGTTGCGGCCGTCTTGTTGCTATTTTTGTCATCACACTCCATCTTCTGCAGAAGGTGGGATGGGGGTTAGTAGAGAACTGAGAAGGAGGGAAGTGGATGCATGAGGAGGTGTCTGCATGCTTTCCAGCAGGAAGCAACTCTGTGAATGCAGCCGGCCTCGTTACCAAAGCGGGTGCAGACATATTCACTGGCTTTTATGTGTCATTTTACCCTGATAATCTCAGTAAATGTTTACAGGAACTTGTTTGTGTGGAGTCCCAAAGCATCATTTTGATCTTATGATCTAAGCAAAGGGCTGTTTAGTCGAGGAAAAAGCAAGCTTTGTCTGAAACCCTGCAATTGGAGTCAAAATGTGTCAATATTGATGGCAAAAATAAAATATTTATATATAAAAAGTTAATTAGATTCAGCTAAATGGATTAGTTTCTCAGCGTCTGATGTGTTGTAATAACACACATGACCACGCTACAACTAAGAACTGATTGCTACAACAAGCAACTCTGTTTTCAGTTTCTGCAAACCACCCAGTTATTCTACACAAGTTCATTTCTCTATCCGTCAGCAAGCAGCATCAGTGCGTCGTGCCAACATTTAATGTCATAACTACTGTTGCTAAAATGGCAACTTTATCACCACAGGTTGATACAACAGCTTTTCAGCCACAGCTTGGAACTCATTTAGCTGTCTTAATACAGAAAAAGAAAAACATGGGAATCAGAGCATTTTTATAGGCTGTATCTAAATATATTGTCGCACTGAGAGTAGCAGAAAAAGTACACATGGTCACTTTATGACTATGCTAAGTAGCAAAGTACAAACAAAAGGAGATAAATTTCAAGCAGGTTTTATCTACATTATTTATTGAAAATAGTTGGCAACATTGGTTTAATTTGTCATTTTAAACACTAAAGCACGACTGCCGTTCCACAGACTCTTGTAAACAAATTTTCCTGCTTTGATGAGTCAACATGTCTTTGAGAACAAGGCCTGGAATTTCATTGAATGTACAGGGCGATAAATCTGATAAATCTGTAATATACAGGCCTTGCATATGATGCTAAGTGGCAACGGCGTTTTTACTGAATGAAGACTTTGAAATACTTTCTACCTCTACGCAAATTTACTTAATTACTTTATGCCTTTGCATGTAATTGAAATCTTTCCCCCTCCTTGTTTCTCTCTCTCTCTCTGTAGTCTCTGATGTTTCTGGGCTTGGTGGCAGCTGCAGGACTTGGCCTCAACCTACTTTGCTTGGCGATCTACCTGAGCTGTTTGTGCTGCTGCCGCAAAGATGAAGAGGAGGAAAGCAAGAAGCCCAACTCCTGCTGTATCACCTGGTCTGCCGTGGCCGCCGGGCTCATCACATGGTGAGAGAGGAGAGGCAAAAAAGCGCTTACGACTAACTGGTTATGTTGCACGCTTGTTCTCTGTTGACACCTGCCGATCAATGTTTATTCTGAACATGAGCTGTTAGTGGTGAGGTGTTTTCATAATATTAGACTATTGGTCATTTTGAATACAAAGACAATTGTGTATAATGTGTCATTTGTCTTCAGCAATATTTTGTCAAGAGGATTAACATCAACACTGCAATACCGTTTCCTTAAAAACCTACTGAGTTCTGACATATGGCTGTTGGGAAAAGGTTGTCATTGTCTCATACATTAGCCACACCTGCTTTATTCTACTGTGTAGCCTATCCCAGCTGGCACAGGAGGAACTCAGAGAGACAATGAACAGAGATTCTTACAATTTTAAATCCCTAATTTAGCTAATATACATTTGGGTTGATACTAGAGTACCAAAGAAAACCTATCCAGAAAGAGAACATTTTGATGTATAATATCTTGATGGATATTATCAAGTTATGCCCTGGTCATGCCGTCCCACTGCCTATCTTTGTATTCCTTCCCCCGTCTCTGGTCTGCATACCAGTCTGTATCAAACTTATATTTCTTCTCCTGCTATGAATTGGAGTTCACAATAGCAAATTGGATTTATATATTTTTAAAAAGTCCTTCTTTTGATGAGTGCAGTCTTTGATCTGTTTCTGCACAGTCTCTTTTGACTACGAGACACTAATGTGGAAAACATCTCTGTGAAAATCCTCTCTCTTTGAACATTTTTGTAAGATTCCCGGCTTCCAAATGTCACATGGAATACAGCACAGAATCAGTTTATGGAGTTATGTTTACTGGCCTTGCAGAGGTACCTGTATCTGATGTCAGGGGGGTTTGGAAAAATCCTTTTTGTGGAAATGTTTTCCACACGCATTGTGACTCATCTTTCTACAGCTGTGATGGAAGCCTGATGTGAAAGTGTTGTCAATTTTCTGCTGACTGAAGTATAATTGTGGAATCCAGTCAACTGGGAGATATTGCATAAACATGAATGAGGACCCGAATTCAGGATACCTGAAGAAAGCAGATGAAAAAAAATTTCTTAGTTTAAACTTACAAAAACAAAAGATGCAGTATAGGCAAGAAATGGGAAAGTTCCAAAAGTGTGAATCTGTTAAAAACTAGATTTGAGAGGGAGGCGGCGTGGATCAGGGAACTACTACAGAGGATTAACCAGAACAGAGGAAGTGACATAATGAGGATGTTGCAAAGAGCCAAGGGCAGCATGTAAACAGAGACTCCTGGCAAGATGCAGGTGAAGCAATCAGCAAGGGAACCCCATGTGAAACATGGACAGGAAGCAGATGGAAGGGAGGAAGGATTTTGAAATAACAGGAAATGAGCTTAGAAGGAAACTGATACTGGAATGCCAAATACGAAAATCTAAAATCAAGATCTAAGACCTGGAACATCCTTGTAGACTGAACATCTTAAAATGACACCCATCAATCCCCCCCAAAAAATGCATTTAAGTAAAAGGAACAAGCAGAGACCATGAAGATTATGAAAAGGATGTTAACTTCATATGAAAAAATTGTACAAACATGGTTCTTGAAAAACATGAAAATGTATGAAATTTGATTTTCCTATTTTGTAGATCTGAATAAAGTTAAAGATTATAGAATAATAAAAAACATGCACACATGCTTTTTGAATAGATTCCATATGAAAAACAGTCAAGACACTGAGCCCAAAGTTGTTACCAGTGGCAAAGGTATAAAGCATTTACCATAAAATCTATTATTTTGATGTTGCCTAACGCTGCGTTCAGACCAAACGCTTTTTGGGCGTCAAGGGCGTCAGGTTTATATGTAAAGTCAATGGCCGACGCGCGTCGGAGGAGGCTGCGGCGCTTGAAGCGCGTTACGCGCTGCGCGTCTTGGCGCTTTTCGCGCTTCAGGCGCTGCACGTTTTGGGCGTTTGAGCTTTCAACGCGCGTTAAGCGCGTCCAACGCCGGAGTTGGAAATGTTGAACTTTTGCAGCTTGACGCGGGGCGTTAACCAATCGGAGCGACCCGGCTCTGATGTAGTAGCATAGACCAGGCAGAGAAACCTCGAGTCTCGAGTAAACAAATGAGGAATGTATGGTTGCTGTGTGCGCCCACCCGGTTGGTATCCTGGATGGTGATGCAGCACGAATGCGGGTCAGCAGGACTCAATCTGGGTGGGGAGAGACGGATACAGCACTGGAAGCCGCTCATTAGCCCGCAGCTCCAGAACACACGGCGCGGAGATGACCGGCTCAGCTTATTGATTGATAAAGCCGTGGCGCAGATTGATCACATGAAGCTGTGCCTCTCTCTCTCTCTGATCACATGAAGCGGTGTCTCTCTCTCTCTCTGATTTATAATATAAAGTCGTGTTTCTCTCTCTGTGTGGCATCCGCCACTGTGTAAACAAACCGAAGGAAAATACTGCTGACGCGCGTCAACAGCGTTGACATTTCTTGACAGTCTAGACTTCGAAGCGTGTTAAGCGCGTCTTGACGCTGGAAATCAAGCGTCGGACATTAAAGTGACCATGCGTCGGGCTTTGAGCGTTAAGCGCTTCTTTGACGCCCAAAAAGCGTTTGGTCTGAACGCAGCGTTA
>JAVQJG010028826.1:0-13001 GCA_036024015.1 Craterocephalus amniculus
TTCTCCCCGTGTATGCGTGGGTTCTCACCGGGTACTCCGGCTTCCTCCCACTGTCCAAAGACATGCATGTTAGGTTAACTGGGCACTCTAAATTCTCCCTAGGAGTGAGTGTGTGAATGGTTGTCTGTCTCTCCATGTCGGCCCTGCGACAGACTGGCAACCTGTCCAGGGTGTACCCCGCCTCTCGCCAGTTGATAGCTGGGATAGGCTCCAGCACACCCGGGACCCACTTGGATTAAGCGGTTCAGAAAATGGATGGATGGATGGAATGTGCCACTGGGTTGCAGCAAATTGGAGCTCTGTCTTACCTCTCGTGATTTTTGTATTGTAGCCGTCTTTTTTAAGACATCAGCTGTCAATCTGGGTTAGTCCAAGAGGATTTTTTTTTTTTGCTCTTTCAAGACTTGTTATCATGAGTCACCGAGGCAACGGGATTTGTTAACCAATGGAATCAATTGATGATACTCTCCAAATTCAGGATTATCAGTGAAATAACACTTCAAATCCAAAAGGAGTTGAAAAGGAAGAGAAGATGATGCAGGGCAGGAGTGAGGCAGAGAGAAATACAGTGGAGATTTAAACCAACTCTTGTGATTGGGGACGTGAGATCACTAGCCAACAAAACCGACGAGTTCCAGCTGCTAACAAAGTCTCAGAAAGAATACAGAGGGTGCAGTATTATGTGCTTCACCGAGCACGTACTGTAAACCTACTGCAATATTGAATTTCCCTCTCATATTAATATACTATAGTTCATGTCATTTCATTTCAATAAAATGATCTTGAAAGTACAATTTCTGTAAAAATTGATTAAGTTAATGGAGTAAATGTATATCACATTACTACTCCCCCCTGTGCTGTGACTGCAGGTGTGCCCTGCTCTTGTTGAAGGTGGGTCTAACATTACCTGATTGCTTTAGTAAACCTATTCGTTTTTTACTATTGATCACATCTCTTCAGGATAAAACTGAATAAATTTTTTGATAATGACCGTCAGACTATACATTATTATATGGTTAGTCACTAAAACAATAAAATAAACTACACAATATTTCATTAGAATGATTTTATTGTCCTGTTCATGGCTTCTGTAGAGAAAAATAGTCTCTCTAGCAAACAGAAATTTAATGTTGCTGGTGTTGCATGGCAACATGTTAGATTAGCATGAAATTCTGTGACAACAAGTGAAGAGACTACTTGGGGATTGATAATGAACGGTGTGAATCAGAAGCACAAAACCCTGAGCTTACAGTGGCAGTCATTATAAGATAGCCCACTCAATTCAACAGAATTTTCTGCAACATCGTAAAGAAAAGTGAAATACTGTAATTTCAGATGAAAAGACCAAGCAATAAAACCCACAATTTTACTGTAAAGTATAAAATAGTGAATTATATAAAAAAGTAGTGGAGTAGACAGTATAGATATTTGTTGTAAAATATAAAGAAGTAAAAAACAAAAAGTATCCACATCTAAATCTGTTTATGTAAAGTACTTTCCATCCCTTTACAGTCCCTGTATTGGAATATGCATCGAAAATAGATGTATGTATGTATGGATGGATGGATATACTGATAACATAAAATAAACAAGCAATGCATTTGCCAAGACTTGTTCTGACAGTCAATAAGGCCATGGGCATGGAATAATTTGGTTACTGTGCACTGTTGTCTGCTTCACTTTCATCCATGTCATTAGCTACTGGGATTTTCTTGTCAGGACTTCAGAGACTCACTCATCTCTGCTAAGTTAGGTTTTTATCTGGCATGACAAGAGGTTGACCTTTCTAACTGTTACTTTCTTATTTGTGCAGGCTGAACTCTTTTGTTGAAGTTGTCGTAGAAAAATATTCTATTTTTCCTATTTTTATGTCCTGGCTACAATATGTAAATGACTCATGTTCCCCACAACTCAAGAAGCCACACAGACAAAGACTCATAATATCAATGCAGGGGTAATAAATATTGATCGTCAGAAATTACATCAAGGTTGGGCAAAGGCAAAATACTATAATTTACAAAGACAAAGTATTTGGTCAAGAGCAGAGAACCAAATTTTAAAGCTGTAAAATATAAATGACAGAACATGTTTGAAATGATCTATCCATTAGAGATGCGCGGATTGGGGTTGCACCCGCGTAGCCCGCGGATAACCGCGGATCGGGCGGATGAGGTGAAAATGTAAGATTTTAATTACATTCGGGCGGGTTGCGGTTAAGCATTCAAAAAAAAAAGCAAAAAAAAAAAAGCAACATTTTAAAATATTATTCCGAACATAAAGAAACGAAAGAAAACGATAGATAACACCTTGTAACTGCAAAATTAGGCTAACTTATTTATTTTGCAGTAGGCTAGTATAACAATAAAAACTTTGGAAAAATGTTGAAGCTGCAAGTCTCAGGAAGACTGCAGCTCGGCGCCGGTGGGACACAAGTAGTGCACCTAGAAGAGTAGCCACAGAAAGAAACAATTGATACTATTAGGAGCTAAAGTGTGCGTAATCATCACATTTACTACAATTTAGCCTGACATCCAGCATGCTCAGAGTACAATGCAACTTTTCCTTTTCAAGGCCGATCAGCGTCTCACAGCAGGTGCAGAAAACAGCGTCGGCCGGCAGGTGAGACGCGCCGCGTGCAGGCGGTGGATCTGCCCCTGTGTGGAGGGTTGGGTAATGCTGCGGATTCCTCTGGCTGGTGGACTTGGGCCTCGCCGGAGTCAGACTTTCCCGGTTCCCACATCACTCCTCATCGGTGACAGATCTTCATCTGCATCACCCCGATCCCCTTCCCCCGCGCGCCAGGCCCGTGCTTCCTCCATGTTCTCCATGCACTGCTGCTCTGCTCCCTTTCTGTGTCCATTCTGCCAATAACTTCCCACGGGGCAGCCTAGTTTATGGATGACCTGCATAAGTTGCTGATTTAATGCACCTGTTAAACGTGGCCATTTGCACATCAGCAGCAGAAGCTGTTGGGATATCAGCGCTGACTGCAGTCTGAGCTAAATCAGCGCTCATTGATCAATGTGCTGCTGATCTCGAATGCTCGTAAGATCTTTAGATCATTCTTAAAACTTAGGAACGTTCTTACTTGGGAAATCCGGCTATTTCCAATAGCTGAGGCATCTTCAATAGACTTAAAAACTATTCTGTGGATGGCGGGCGGGTGCGGTTTTGAAAATTGGTAGCAAATTGTTAGTGCGAGCGGATAGCGGGCGGATGGAGATTTTAAGAGTCGGTTTCGAATGAAAAAAAAGTCATCCGCGCATCTCTACTGATACAATGATACAAATTCCACAAACATTATTACTAACAGTAATTATTATCATGACAAGATCCAAAAATGCACATGGAGGATGGAATTTCTGTGCCACTGGCAAACATAATTGGCTTACTACTAAATTCTGAGCATAAGCTGTTCATAAATGTATGCACATTCCTAAATACAAGCACAGGTCGGTAAATTCCAAACTTTGCATTTAAATGGTCTAATGCCCTAAATACACAGACATTTATGTGTAAGCATGGTTGATAACACCTGCACACCACAACACGTGATCAACAAACCACAGCACAGCAGTCATAACACCCATCAAATACATTTGAACCAGAAGGTAAATTGGAATATGTAAGGGATGCACTGTTTGCACATACAACTAAAACAACTTTCATCATTTGACCAACACTAAATAAACCAAGGTAACTTGCCTATGCTCTGCAAAACAATCATTCTAGTTACAGGTGGGAGTACGCTAACCTGATAACAGTAAACTGCAGTATATCAGATGTGGCGTTGGAAATAAGTCTGGCAGATAAGTCTGGTAGATTTTTGAGATTAAATATTTAAATCACATTGATTTTTTTTTACTTTTACCAACATACCAATATCAGCAATCTGCTGACTATCACACTAAAACATTTTTTACTTCTAACCTTTTCATCCATTTGCCACTTAATTGTCTGTCTTATCTAATGATTGAATAAATTAAGTGATTGAGGTTCTAATCTGCTGAGCAAATAGAAAACAAAGAAATGGCACTCCACAGTACAGTACAGAGGTGTTTGTACAGTATGTACTTATGAGCTTGATGAGAACTCTCTGTAAACAGAAAGGCCAGAAAAGAGAGCCTAAGTTCAATCATTTGTATGTATTAAGTTAAAAAAAAGTAAATTTTTCCACACAATGTCTTAAAAGCAGCATAATAACTATATGTTTTCCTTTTCTGATTACATTGATGATAAACTTATATCATTCCTGCATTTCATACCAACCACACCAAAGGGACAATACTGGGAAAGCTGACAGTTGTAAAATTAAATACAACTTGTTATCACACACTTATTCATACATCATCAAAATGATCTTTATCATACTGAAAAATATTTACTAAAAATGGAAAAGAAAAAAAAGGCTTTCAGTCCCTTTGAGACATCAGTTTAGACTTCAGTGAAGATACACAATACACACTTCACGAGTTTCCAGAAAAGCAACATTTCTGACAGGATTTAATGATGGGATTGTTGTTGGTATTTGTCTGGCTATTTTTCTGCCTACATAATTAATCTTCCCTCATTCATTTTACAAGTGTGTTTGATCTGTCACAAAAAAAAAGAAAAAAAAAGAGAACAGCTGAAGCATTACAGAAGAGGAGCTTCTGTGGGATGGAAGCCAGGATGCAGAAAATGGATATAGCTAATTGAAAAAAGGGGGTTTGCCTCTTTTTATTTACAGAAGTGGCAATGGTTGAAAATACGACAGTGTCATTTTTAAGACACTGTGAGATTTTCCGTTAGTAACATCTGTATCTGTTCTGACAGATCTTGTCCAACACCAGTGTGCTGTAGCCTTAGAAAATGGGTGTTATTGGAGGTATGCAAGCACGCTGGAAAGCCCTGGCCTAATTTGAATCTGGAGTAATGAGCCTCATTTGAAAATCTAAGGAGTACACAATCCAGGTAATTGTATTAAAATGTAATAGGCAAAAGTAAAAAGTTTACAGAAAAATTAGCTACTAACCCTTCCTTTCATGTATACATAAACAGCATCTTTTGCTATTACTGAGATAAAAGTAATTAACTTGAAAGATATTCATTAACCAACCCAGCAAAGCTACCGCGAACTACAGTCAATTCATCTACCTGCCGTATAACTGTTCAGTAAAGATAAATGAAGCGGCTTAATTTACTTCAATAAATTAACAAGAATAATGTAATATGGAAACCGTTTGTTCAGTCAACTGCTTACAATTACTGAACAGCCTTGTATTGAGAAGATGGAATGATGCCAGGTCGCAATTAGTTCTTCATCCCAGTTTCAGTTGCATGAATATAAGGCACCCACGTGAATCACAGTATAGTTCAAGTTGAACAGCTATTAGGTGATGCTAATGATGTAACTGGGGCTTGTATAAATTAAAACGAAAAATGATATGCTAAAGGTAAATCATTAGATTAAAAGCAAATGAAGCATCCGTTCATGCTTTTATCATCTTTTGTCTAAAGCTGTTCCTGAATCACTTCCCCACTGCTCCAGACCATGATGGATTGCATCATTGTTATTTTGGCTCAGGCACTGACTTAAAAAGACTTAAGATAAATTCTAACCTTACATCAGCTTATAAGACATCCATTCATGTAGGGCATAGTTTACGTGTACATATGGAAAAAGTGTTTAAAAAAAAATAAAATAAACTGTGACAGTTTGTAGCACATAAAAAAATGCAGTCCTCACATTGGGGTGGGATTTCCACACAGAGAAATTACAAGTGTCTATCATGCCAGTTCACCACGGGTATCTGTAGAGACTCTTCAACCTGTCCTACCTTTGGGGAATTTATCTTTTAATTATAGTTCAGCAAACGTTTTAAATGATTTGTTGCTGCTTAACTGGCTTTGGTGACTTGTTCTTTTGTCAAGTAGACTCCCAGACCCTGCAGGATCCTTATTATTACATACAACTGATGTGAAGCACCCAGTTGGTCTGGAAAAGTCTCACCCTGTGATTGATTTTCCCAAGATAGCTGATAACTTTTTTGAGGGAATGCAATCTATGAAGCAATAAATTAGTTGAGGTACAGTAGGTGTTCAGACCTGATGGGTTGAAGCTAATACTTCAACAAGTAACATTTTCTCACAGGTCAGTCACCTTGGAAGGCTGAACAGTGGGGCACAGCAATGCTAGATACTGTGAACCAACTTCTGTTACCACAGAGCTTGATTTTTCTGTGGAGTCCCCAGGAAGCTGCCACTGACACAGATTTCCTTTGTTTGCTTGTAAAATAATGCTTATTTTGAAATATCACCATGATGGCACAGAGCCCAGATTTTGCTGGCAATTTATAACTAGTATGATTATTTTCCATCCAAGAAATGTATCACATTCCCCTGTAAGGATTACCATGTTTCACAAATGAATGTTTTAATATCTTCTTGCAGTTATTTCTGTATTCTATTATTTTTTCCTTTTTTTCGGTTAGTTCACAGCTTATGACTTCATTTTGAAGACAGGAAGCGCTGGCCTTGTTTGAATGCCTCTGTGTGAAATGTTGATTTATATTTGGTCCTGACCAGTCGGAGAAGGCAGGTTTGTGGTCAAATATTAATCTCAAGAAATATGCATTACTACTTTTTTACTATTCCGGATAACAAATACAGATGTTCACAAGCAAAGAAGAACAAAATTAGGTCTTAACTAATGCGGCATGCATTTCTCACTCTAAATCCAGTTGCAGGAAAGGACAAAAATCCTACTCAGTTTTCAAAGCACAGACATCTTAGAAATCTTTGGTCCAGGCAACAACAACATTGATAGTCACTCCTAAAGGGATTCGGATTTTACACAGTCTTCAAAACACAAGAAAGGCAGACTGTCCCTCAAACAAACACTCACAATTAGGAGACTAGAAATGTTGGCAAGGAATGTAAGGTATTCCAAAGTGCTCATTATTGGGGATAGGGTGACAAGGCTAGGTGAACTGAAGAAGGGATAGAGGATGGACCAAGAGATTCCTTGGGTAGAGGGGGGCACCAACACTGATTTATTCAGAAGCTCATTAGTGGAGACAGGCTGGGTCACAGGGGAACAGAGAGTTCACCCTCATTGGGGCTCATTACACACTGGCAGGGAACTGACCCAGGCAGGGTTAAAGTGGCACTCATCAGGGTAACACTGACTACTTTTATATAGACAGAGCCAAACTTGGGTTCAGTTGCTGTGGTTGGTGGTAGCCGTTGCCTCTCTTTCTCTAACATGCACAGATATTTTGGATCCCTTCAATCATCAACTTTCTCTCCATCTCTGTGGGTTGACAGATCTTTAGTAAATTGTTGTAATCTTCCTTTTTAAACATCACATGAAATTAATCTAAGTTCATCGGGCACATGTGCTGGCATGGTGCCCTTAAACACATTGATGAAGTGCATAGTGTGAATAAATGAGCTTTTACCAAGGGCGGATACAACAGCATTGGCTTAAAAGGCAGAACTTTTTTTTCTCAAGTGCACTGTTGTTGTTTTGGCAGAAATGTAGTTGTTGAGAAAAACTAGTTGAAAGACACCCCTTGGGCTTTCTGTCCTAGAATTCATGTGTGAGTGATCACCACATCCTTAGCGACACACTGTGTACCTGAACAATAGCATTGGCTGGGTGGCTAAAAGGAAGCCAATTATGATGGGGTTTGGGTATCTTGCTGATGGGAGGCGAGCCAATTAAGCTGACAGAGCCAAGAGTACTGTGTATAGAGAGAAATTGGCAGGGCGTGCTAGCCCGGGGAGCTACACAGAACCAATAGGGAGGTTGCACTCACTTTAGCCTACTCACAAACCCTGCTGAGGTGTGAAGTGACATCACACAGCTCCAAAAGAGAAGTAATTTAGCTCTGGAAAAAAAGAAAGGAAGGGAGAAAATGCAACAATCATGATACAGTGGCCTTCTATGCTCCTTTTATCTCAGCTATGAAAGCAAATTAATTCACAGTCTCTTCAAGATCTGAAATCCAAAAGCTTGAACGTTAGGATGTACAAGATTTCCTTGCAACTTTTAAGTTCCCAAAACAATCGAACAAGCAAAATATTAAACTAAAAAACAAACTGAACAGGCAAACAAACACTTGCAAGGTAGTAATAAACAGGAACACTTGGTACTGGCTCTGCTTCTGCTGGCAGATATTTATGAGCTTGTGAGTGAACAGGTAACAAGTAATGAAAGACTATCTCCAGTTCAGGTGATTCAGCAGTTGGAAAAGCAGGGTGAAGAAAATTTATGAGAAAACAACTGGTGTCATTTGCTGTGTTCATTAGAAAGGTCTCGGGAATGCCTGGTCCGTCTGGGTTTCACAACAGTATGATCGGAAATTTTTACATATCTTAGTTATTTATGAGTGTCTCTTGCATATTCCAAGTTTAACATAACTATTTTTCCAAATGTTCCATGTTGTTATTAGCAAATAAATCTGATTTGATATTTTCTGTGTAGGCATCACAAGTGAAGAATATCTACATGTGTTGCTGCAGTAACACCTTAAGTTAACAAAATGCCTCTGCCTTACTGCACACTCCACTCAAGCAACAGATTTTTCATACATTTTGGTATCTGATATCGAAATGGTGGCACTCATTGTCTGATTAGATTTATTTCGGTCAAGGTCAGGTTAATTTGCCTATATTCATTTATCTATAGACAAATTTCACAAGATTAGGGTTGCCACGATTCGATTCGATTCAATTCGATTCTCGATTTTGTTCTCTTCCTCTTACAGCACAGAGGCCTACGCCATTTTAAAAGTAGTCTAGTCTACGATCATGGTTTTAGAAATGAAATTTTGCACGGTAAATTTTATTTCAAAAGATGGGCTACATATATAAGTAAATTGAATTTCATTCTTGTGTAATGTATCACAAATGGCAGTAAAAGTCAATTTTAAAGGGACTCTATGTAATCTTAGGTTTTAGAACTAGCGACTGCCATCTATGGGTATGCTTGTGCATGACAACCTGGAGCTATTTTCTAGCATGACATATGATCATTTATTCACCTTAATAGGTTTGGTGTAACTTGAACTCCTTCGGGAGACATTTATATCCACACACGATTAGTGTATATTAAAAAAAGTATTTTGCAGTACAATTTTGCAAAAGCTTATGTTTTTTTTACCCTCTTTCTTTTATCTGGACAGCTTGCATAAATCTGTCCAGTGTTATACAACTATGAAACACTGAAAAACATATCTGCAATGTTTTCAATATTTTTTGTCAGACTTTTCTTATATGGAAATGCCAAAAAATGAATAGCCTTAATGACTGAATCAATCAAAGACAAAAGCCCTAAAACTCATCAGCTGTGAACCATTAATTAACTTGATATGCGAGTCCTCTTAAAGAAAGGTACCTTGTCTCTTTCGTCTCATCTCACTAGCAGAGTTATGTGAGATGTTGCTTTGGATATCTCATTGTCAAATCTATTATTCATTGTTCTTTCTTTCTTTCCTTTTTTTTGGAATGACATGATAGAACACCAGTGAAATAGAACAATACTCATTAAGCTATCATCAGTGGAAAATAAATCACACCTTACAGAGACTATGAGGAAGTTGCACAGGAGGAAGAGTGGGAGGGAGAGTGCTGCCGAGCATGGGAGATGGGAGTGACTGTGGAAGAGAAGGGAGGGAAGACGGATGAAGTTGTGCGTGTATGTGTGTTAAAGATTGGAACAGAAATAGTAGGAAGGCAAGAAGGGAGAGATATGTGGTAGCTAAAACAGAATTACTAGTCGCTTACGAAATGGTCATAAAACATGAAGCTGTAAATTGAAAAGGCACAGCTTTGGAGATTACAGCTCAGTTCTTACCATACAATCTTAAATTAATTAAAACCTCTAAATGCAGGAATGAGGAGGATTAACAATGATGCAAATGTCCTTGTCGAGGCTTTGATTCCTGTCTATGTTAGCCTCTCATACAACTAGCGTTTGAAGTACTGTAAAAATCCATGGATCAGTTTAAGTTAACCCTTCATCTAATAAATGATTTATTATTCTTTCAGGGTTTCTCAGCAGGAAATTTCAATCCGCAACTCAGTTCTCTGTTCACATGTTTTCAAGCTTTCGCTAAAATACAATCCTGACATTTGATAAAATTGCATGTTACACAATTTCCAACCTGATCTCACAGTAATAGCCTACATGAAATTACTACAAGGTCAACACTCAACACTTATTTGCATCTTTGTGGCATGTTAAAAATTCTGTGCTGGGACTTTGGAAATGAGGGCAATGTTAAGTCTATGGAAAAATATGTTGTGGTGTTTGAAAACTAACCAGGTTAAATAAGTGTTAAGTGTTGAAACAACCTTGTGATTATTTCATGTATTTCTGTGAAATCAGGTTGCAATTTCAATTTTGCAAAGGGCATATGCAAAATAGTCTATAAGATTAATTGACTGAGCTAGACTAGCAGGTTTTTGGCTCAAGATCAGTCAAATTGCTGACTGGTGTCTGAAATTAATCACAAGTAATTTCCAAAGTCTGACATCTGATTTGTTCGAAGCCTCTATGTCTTAAATGAGGATGTGTGAGAAAATGGACCGATTCCTTCCTACTCAAGTCAATGAGGTGAAAGTGAAGGGTAAAAAGTTCAGTCTTTTTCATTTTATCTCAGGTTCTCATCCCTTCCTCTTTGTTATCGTCCTTATTCGTGGATTTAATGAGTAAGTAACTGGAAGAAGCCAGAGGTGACAAAAATAAATTATAAAAAAGAAAAATCTTTAGGTATATGCACTTTAATTGACTTCTTTTTTTCTGATAATTTTGCACTCAGGAACTGACTGCATTTAGATTTCTATATAACTCTGGATATGTTCAATGCCACAAATATTAACAAATTAAAGACAAGCAAAGCCACAATTGTATGCATCAAGATAACAGCCAGTGCCAGTCAAAGAAGTCATACAGCAAATGTTCCTAGTTGCATTTTCCCCCATTCCTTCTGAGAGGTTATGTTCTAGAGCAACACATCCAAAAGCACATTTCTCTGTTAATGACTTTGGCTCGTCATATTTAGAATGGCGACTTAAGTCACTTCATTTAGTCTATTCATGACTTTTGAACGTTTACTTTTTCAAGTGGGTTTTTAAAGATTGGAAATGATGACTTAACTTTAATGGGATTCTCAAAAAGTCAGAAAAGGTGTTTGTTTACAGTTTGTCAAATGATGAAAGATAGTTTTTGTCCAAGTGTACAAACAGAGCCAGGGGCACTGCCTGCCAAGAGGCAGGCAAATGCTTGAGGCTCCAGGCCAGAGGATGGATGAGAAACTTTGAATCATATGCAATGACAATGTTGAGACTTTGCAATGACAGTAGTCCGGTGGTGGTGAACTCTCAAAGGAGATGTGGGAACATCTCGCTCTCATAGTGCAAGTGTGTCTCAAGATGTGGACATGAGGTACATAAAGTCACATTTCCAATGACTTCACTTGGACTTGTGATTTGAAACTTGTGAGCAATCTGTAGCAATTTGCACACTCTTTTCTTTTTGTGTGTGTGTGTGTGGGGGTTCTTTCTGTCCGGTCTTCTTTCTGCTGTCTTTGCTGTGTGCTGTCATTTCCCCAGAGATAAAACTGATGCAATGGCACACAAACACAGCTGCGATCAAAACAATGTCATCACCAGTGATTTTTGGGTATTAAAAACTTAATAAAAAGGGAAACATAGCCTATTAGATGAGAGAACTACAATGTCCGTGGTATTAAAATCCAGGATGCTGGCTTCACCACTTCCATCTTCATCCGCCCTAAAACACACTTGGAGAGGTTTAGTCACCTTAATACAATAGTTTAATATTAGCAGGTAACTAACAATCTTTAATGTTGCATCAATTCCTTTACAGTGATATTAAACAGCGCCCATTCAGAAATGTCTGTAAAAGTCCACAAAAACTTGGATTCCCGACAATGGCGTGCACAGGTAGACTTCAGGTGGTGCTGGAGCACTTGCCCTTGCCCTCTTGACCGAGTAAGTGCCCTTAACAGAGTTATTATTAAGTCATCATTATATTGTTAGTAATATGTTTGCGCCCCCCAACCCGCTCCCCCAACATCTAGGTCCCTAAACGCAGCAGCCTCACACATGCGCCCTCCTGTGCCAGGCCTGCCCATTTTGGCCTAAATCAGCCGACTGCCCAGTCCCACCTGTTAAAGAAGCTAGACGCTCGCCATAGATCAATTATTAGATGTAACGGACGACCAGCACACAATCAGTGTCGGTAGGAAAAATAAATAAGATCTATATAACAAAGCTCAATATTTATTCTCGTGTAGTACTGCTACTTCAGGAGAACAGCTGCTGCTTAACAAAAACTAACTGGGATCAAATAAAGACACAAAAATATTTGAAACTCACCTGGAGGAAGTGTGTGTGTGTATGAGTGTGTGTAGTAGAAAGTGAATAATGTGGTCCAAGAAAACTGTGTAGGCTACTTCGTTTCAGTTTGGACTCACAGATACACATCAGTGTAGGTTTACATCAGACTTAAAGCAGTCATTTATTTGCTAAATGCTATCAGTCTCTGCTCATGTGCTGCTTACTGCTTCAGACTGTATGCGGGTGGCTGTCACACTGCTGAGACGAGAATGAGAATGTATGACGAGAGAGCACAAACTGATGAACATAAGTTTTAATCACTAGATCGCAATGAATAATATCCAGAGACACTTTATTTCACAGTATAAACTATTAATTTACTGTTATATGGAAGATTTATTAAATAAAACTACTTAGGATAAGTGCATGGTTCCGCCTTGCGTGCTTTGATTGACAGACTAAGTCATTCTGCTGGAAAACTTCATTATGAAATAAAAAGGCCGATGTGGAAAAAGCTTTTATGAAATAAAAAAGGGCATTATTAAAAAATGGACTTTGTAAAAAAAAAAATAATAATAATATATATATTTAAAAGATGTTGGATAATGAAATTAAAAGTAAACATTTTAAAATGTATTATGTTGTGAAAA
>JAVQJG010028854.1:0-14516 GCA_036024015.1 Craterocephalus amniculus
GTCGCGTTACCTCGCGTCAACGCGCGCGGCCGACGTGCCGAACTGACATTAGCGACGCACGGCGGCCATGATGCGTACGCGGACGCGTCGCCAGCAGCAAGTATATCCCAGCCCTTACAAATACACACACTGGTAGTTGAATGAATTAACACAAAGTTGAGACAATGTCATCACATCGTGCATGCACACACACATGTACTCACTCATACAGGCTTTACACTGCAGCAGACCCAACGCGAGTAAGTTCTGTCTCATCTTTTGTCTTTCTGTCCTTCCTCTACACACTTTACTCCTTCCCAGGTTCTTGCTTGTCGTGGTTTTCATTATTTATAAACACCTCACAAACCGAGAGGATGTCTGGACTTGTAGCTTGTTCTCTTCCCCCAGCACTTGAGAGTTCATAAAAGAAAGACAGAATGAGAGAGGGGAGTGAGGAAACGTCATAAATGCGATGTCCTTACAATAAATGCACAATGCAGTCATGCGTTCATGCATTTTTACAAAGAAATACTTTATTCAACAGTCAGTATGAGGACAAGGGGGAACAAAGCCTTAAGATTCATGTTTTTTTCTTCAGATTTGTTTTCAACAATCATGCTCAAACAAGTGAAAATAAGCTGGACCAGCACCTATGCAGATGAAGTTTCATCTTGAGATCTTATCTGGAGGAAGAAAAATTGGCATAATTTGAGGTTCTGCTTTGTTTTTATAAACAGATCCAAGTAAGGTGAAAATGAAATGATCTCATTAGACGATCTGGGTCGGCCGATTTAAAGCTTAGATGCTTGCTGAGCTAAAGCTACAGAAGTTCCCTTTCCCTGCGTGGAAAAAGAAGTTCTGACCAGCGTTGTTTCTCATGCAACAATCATATCTACACTGATTAAGGACATGGGTGTTGGTGAATTATATCTTCATGATAACAATGCTTTTTGGCCATGAATGTTAGGGAGGCCCAACAGAAAGAGTTTTGGAATGGCTTAGTTGGATTGTAAAGTTAAAATGCAGTGAACATAGGGAGAACTCTACGTCTCGAGGCCTCACTGATAGGTTAGCAGCTTTTGGTGGAGGAAGATGGATTGTGTGGGCCGGCATCTTCCTCACTGCGAAAGAAAAAAAGTTGTCGTCTCTGGTGGCAATCTGATCAAATATATAAGATGATATTTTTTTGACCATCTTCATCGTCTGGGACATCCGAACTTTTGGAGAAGAGAGAATGGGATGGCTTGTCCAATAAACACCAAACAAGATTCCACAGCATAAATATAAGATTTGGCAAGTTTTTCATGGCGCCAGCCGCCACAGTCATCTCTGCTGCTTATCCCACAAATCCATTTCCTTCCAAATAAAAGTAAACAGCCTTTTCCAACAGTATGAAATTATTGCCCAGAAGCATTGTTAGGATAAAGAAATAATCCACAAAAACACAAATTTCTGTATTTTTTCTTGCGTTTATTTTGACTTTAGCACAGCCCTAATACACATGCAGCATTCAGATAACAGAGCAGCTTATTAATGCTTGTTAAAAAGTGCGCTCGCAGTTAGCTCTTGTTTGAGAAAGGGTCTATTTGCAGTGTATGTATCACTGTGGATGAATGCATGCCGTGTGAATGTTTGTCTCTGCGAGCGTACTGTGCTGTTGTGATAAATAAGCACAGGGAAGCCGGGAAATAACGGGAGAAAGGAAGAGGTGGAGGGTTGACGCATGAATGAAGACAAACCAGAGAGTTCATGAATGAAGCAAGGAGGAAACGGGATGAAAGACGCGGTGGGCGAAAAAGTGATGGATGAGCTCCGCGCGCCCTCTCTTCCAAGTGAATCTCCAGGGAGCGTTTGACCACATTTGTAATCTAAATGATCACCTGGTAGAGAGAGAGAAATCACAGAGAGGGGTCAAATAAACAATTGCTCCCATGTCTTCAGGAAAAAGGCTGGAAGGACAGAAGATGGATGCTGAGGAATGAAGGACACAGTGGGAAAAAAAGGGGTCACGGCATAGTAAGATAGACATTGATTAAAGATGTGGAGTGTTCCACCATGTCTGGGATGAAGACAGATATCTGAAAGAAAGGGACAGGAGGTATGAGGAATTATTTTGTGAAAGATAAATACTAAGCTTCTTAAGTTTCATGCGGAGCACCAGGGATAGTCCTGAGAGCATTTATGTTTTTCTGCAGGAGGTATGACGAAGGGCAGAAAAACGGAAGACTCAGCCAAACAGAGTAAAGTTAGAGAAAAGCAGCATGTGGGGTGAGATCGACCTCACTTGAATGGAAAATGATGAAAGGAATGTCTAAAATGAAGAAAAATGGCAATGGTTGGAAAAAGAGTCTTCAAACATTATTCCACATATATATATACTCTAAAACGATCATTGGAAAAGTTAAAGGATGGCTTTTATTAACATTTTACTCCCAGCAGAGTAACTTTTAAGACAAGTAACCCCTAATCCAGGGGTGTCCATTTACGTTTTAGTTCAGGGGCCCCCAGCCCAGTTTCATTTATTTTAGTGGTGGGCATAGATTTATTTTTAAATCTAGATTAAGCTCACAGCAATCTTAGAGTTAATCTACATTAAAATGGCTCATATTAAGCAGCAGACATGTTATCCGACGCTCCAGTTCCACAGCGTAAGTTGCCCAAGGTATTCACAGGGCTTTCCACAGAGACACAGACTAGCCAGTCATTAATGTAAGTAGCCTGCCAGGGAATTATCTAAAATCAAGTACACTATTTTTGAATTTTATATATATATTTGTTTATTGAAACTCAGTTGTAAAGAAAATATGTATTTAAAAAAATCTACAATAAATACCTGGAAACATTTATGTCTTTAGTAACTAATGTGTAATACTCTTTACCACCTGGACTGTCTCACCTCACAATACCAACTGAAATCAGATTTTTTTAACAAAAAAATATAAATGATATAACCAGTTACCCACCTGTTTTTATTTTCTCATGTACCTCCAATTTAGAAACACTGCATCAGTTTGGGCTCTGTCAGAGTCACAGGACGCTCAGCCACGTTTGATAAGAGAGGATGAGAGATGTGGATACACAGGAGGAGATGAAAGTTTGACTAAGCTTTGGGAAGACTAATAATGTGAGAATGGCAAAAAGAAGTGATGAAAATAAAGCGAGGTTGTGGCAAAAGGAGAACAAAGCTGAAGTTGAACATTGTAGCCTGGTATAACATCATTTTCAATTTCAATGTACTACTGGTGTAAGATACCTACTGGATGCGAAATTACCTCCAAGCTGGACATGATGACATTAATCTCTCATTAAAAACAGAAATATCTCAGTGTTAGTCTAGATAGAATAAATAAATGAATAGTTTTGAACAATAAAAAACTCCCTATTTCCATCATTGTAACATTTCTTGTTATCTTCTATTTAAAATTCCACAGAAATACTGTAATTGGTCAGACAGTTGGTCAAATACAGGCATGGGAGATGGCAACTCATTATATAATCTAGGTGCGCCAAACTAGCAACCGTGGTGTAACATGAAGATGGGGAAAAAAATAATTATCTCTCTGCTGGTAAGAGAAACTCCTTTTGATGTGGACTTAGGAATATGAGACACACAAGGGGAGTGGAAGATTTCTGACTTCAAAAATGTACCTCATTGTAGGCACAAATGAATCTCCAGTGTTAGTACGTTATAAGGAGGTTATTGCCTACACATTACAGTGTGTGAAGTGGTGATTTTCTGGCCTCAGCAGAACAATTAAATAAGATGAAAGAAGAAGAAGATAGGGATGTGTTATGCTGATGTTATAGTTACGCATGATCTCATGAAGAAAGACCAAGCAATTGTCATCGGTGTAATTATTATTATTTATATCACCCCAATAATTATTTAACTATTTATTTAATTTATTTATCTATTCTTGTTTATTTTTTTTATTTTTTTTATAATCATTTTGTGGGAATAACTATGACAATTGCTTATGCATTATCTGCCTCTGGAATCCCAACTGGGAGTCAGTCTGATCTTTTTTTGTTTGTTTGTATTTTGTTTTAGTCTTTTTTTGCTTGTATCAATGAGTTTGCAATAACCTGTAACAATATGTACAATAATGAAGTATTAATATACTTTATTATTGTGGAATGGTTTGTTTACCATGCTTTTACAATACTTAAAGGGTTAAGAAAAACTAACAAATGAATGAACTATGCCAGCTGTTGTCACAAGCCATCTGACTTGCACTTTCCTAAATACAGTTTAAAAAAACAAACAAAAGAAAGACCAAGCAACAAGTTATAAAAAGAGTTTTGAAGTGAAGTGCAGGACGTTTGAAAGATCAGTCGAGAATGAACAGATATTTAAGTAGAGCTGAGGATCAATGAAGTTATTTTGTCGTAGAGAACAGTATGTTTTTAATGCGGTATAGTCTGCTTCCATCAGAAATGCGTTCTCACAGAAACAAGTCTACCTCCGCTGAACAACCAACCACAAGCCCAGTTAAAGTATTTACCAGTCCTGGTCCTAGTCCTGGTCCTGCTCCTTGGGACTCACTGTCCTGCATGTTTCATAGGTTTACCTATTCCATCACAACGAATGGATGACAAGCTGATAAAATCACTAGAAGCAGGTGTGCCATAGGGAGGAAACATCTTAATCATGCGGGTTGGTAAGTCCTGAGGAACGGGACAGTGATGTTCAGTGATGATATGGTCAGACAGCAACACAATGCAGATGCAGGCTTTTATGTTAGAGGCTGCAGAAAGATGCAGTTTTGGGGCACTGAAAACAAACTTTAAGGAAAACACCTTCCAGGGCGAAGATTTGCAGATCAACCAGCCGTGCCATTAACGTGCGGACAGGATAATGGGATGCACCATCTCTGTCGCCTGCATCACAGCTTTAATTCCTTTGTTTAATGCAAAAAGCAGCTAAGACTGTGCTGGTGCTACGTGTGCAAACAAGACTTTTTCCATGTTTGTAAACAAATATACGGTTAGTCACCGGCTCAACTCGAGAAGGAAAGTGTTTTTCCATCATTGCTGTCAGTCAGCATGAAAAATAAAATCTGAGCCTTCTGATTGGCCAACATGGTCACTTTTTGATCAACAGATAAGTCGTAATCAAACTGAATCATGAGTGCATTTATATAGCTCTATAATGCACTGAAGGATGGGGGGAAAATAAAAACATATGTGTTTAAATGTGACACATGGAGTATCTTGCAGTACACGTGTAAATGTTGCTGTCGGTGGTCCGGACCCCCGCCTAAAACAAGCATGTATGCCGCTGAGAGAGAATGAGGGGAGGTGGGAGGGGCTGTGCAAGGAGAGGAGCAGATCTTTGGTGAATGTGAGGAGAGAAACAAGGTAAAGTAAAAGAGGGCTGATGAGATGGGAAGAACTAAAACACGGAGAGAGAGATGTTTCGAAGGAAGTGATAGAGAGGGAGGACATGGTGTTAGAGAAAGAACTGACTTGGAAAAAGGGGGTAAGAAGAGAGAATGAGAAGGGGTGTGCAACCGAGCAGAACCTACCCTGTTCTCTTTCATCAGCCATCACCGTGGAAACTAGCCTCTTCCACTCGTTCCCCCTTTCTCTCTCACTCTCTCTCTCTCTCTTTCTTTCTCGCTCTCCCTCCCTTGCCTGCAAAAAGGTAATCAGAGAGAGTGAGCGAGGTAGAGACAGAGAAAAAAAGACTGAGCTGTCAGAGGCTCTCTGAGGAAACAAGCAGTCCAATTTGCTCTGCTTTTCAACTTTCTTTCCCGTCGCTCGCTCGCTCGCTCCCCCCACTCATCTACTTGGTAAAACCATTTCAGTTTTCCAGTGTGTGTGTTTGCTCGCATGCAGCTTTTGGACTACATGCCAACTAATTACAGGCTGCTTGCATCGGTGAGAGATTGTCCTCCCAACAAAAAAACACAGCACTGGCCTCTAATTAAAACATCTATAATCACTCTTGTTTATATGCTGAGATTTTGTGCTTCAGCTCTCCGTGCAGGAGTCCCACAGGCACCGAGTGCAAAGATGTGACAGCTTTTTCTAACCACAAGTACAAACCCTTATGAAAGACGATGTGTTTGCATCAGTGGAGAGAAGCTGACCGTTGCTCCGTATGATTTATGGAAAAGTTAAGAATGGATACAGGGTCGGAACCAAAAGGGAACTAAGAAATGCCTCAGAGTGCTTCTAAACACTTCTCATGAAAGGCTGAGAGGAGTTCTGGATGTGGTTTGTCGCCTAGTCATGCAAACCAACTTGGGCCAAAAGTCAGGGCAAGATTGGTGATTTTTCATCCTCCAGCAAAACCAGACTCAGCTGCAGAACGAGCTCTAACTCTGAGCCAGGGATATCTGCTGAGAAAAAATGAAGGAGCCATAGTCACCTCGGTGTAGATGTGGACTCAAATGTGAAAAGCTCAGTAAAGGTAAAATAAGATGTCAGGCTTCTCCCCAGCCAGTAAAGGTCAGTCTGATGTTGACTCTTGTCTTATCTCTCGCTTTGTCCTTTCCATCGCTTTCGATAATGTACTCTTGCATTTCTTTAATGAGTCAGCCAAAACAGCTAGTGTGCTGATACCCAGTTGCTAGCATGTGATGCAGCACCAGAGAGCCAAACTGAAACTGTAAAGTGATGCAGCATCCCAGAAAATAAAAAAAAGTTGAAGTTCTTCATGAATGTCAGTGTGCCATGAAAATGAGTCGCAGACACATAGTTACAGTATAAGGTCAAAAAGCTGCTTTAACTGTCCAGCTGTACCTGCTTGTCCAAACATGCCCAGCGACCCAGGCAGCTGTGTACAAAAAATGCATCCATTTACCATCAGGCATGTAATTTGCACACTTATTTTTCTAAAACAAAGATTAAAAGTAAAAAACAACACTGTGACTATTGCCATGCTTGTCCTCTATAGCACTGATTCCCAAATTCTTTGAGCCACGACCCCCAAGATGACATATATTGGTGTTCATGACCATCCCTTGATAATTATTAATTATGTGTCAGACGGATTTTGAGGATCCTCTACATATAAAGGTTTGAAAACGGTCTCTTTTCATAAATAAGGAAGATTAATGTGGATTTATGCAATAATGTCTGCAAGAATCAATGTGTTAAATTCAGATTTGTGTCTTCGTTAATGGTTTAATTTTGACAGCCATGATAAAAATCCCAAATTCATTGGATAAATACATTTTTATATTTTCACAATTATCTGAAAGGATCTTGTGAAACCACATGTGGGTCCTGACCCACAGTTTGGGAACCACTACACTGTAGCATAGCATGAACTGGCAGCTATAGACGACTAAATGTCTGTAAATTAAGTTTTTTTTTAAACTTACATTTAGGAATAAAGGCACTGTTGCATACCTGCACTGTTCAGCCAAGTTCTCATCACCGTCTGCCGCTCACAAACATAACACATCATTGCAATTTTTTTTTAGGCAGGAAGTGTAGGCTTCTTATGATGACCAAACACTGAGTGGTATCGCCAGATATCCCCCCCTTCCTCCCCAGATTTCATCCATCTGAGATATTCTGCTTTGATCT
Source organism: Craterocephalus amniculus (assembly GCA_036024015.1). Classification (NCBI taxonomy): domain Eukaryota; kingdom Metazoa; phylum Chordata; class Actinopteri; order Atheriniformes; family Atherinidae; genus Craterocephalus; species Craterocephalus amniculus. The sequence goes on from JAVQJG010028854.1 coordinate 7,522, forward strand.
CTGACTAGTGTCAGTGTGTGGGTAACATATCACTCTCGGCTGAATGTCTTTTCTGACTTCACTGTGTTTTTTTGTGAGGGGAACCAGCCTTTGACGCTCATACATTCCCTGTTTGTGTGTGTGTGTCTGTGTGTGTGTGTTGGGAGGGGGGGATAGATCAAGGACAAACATCTGGCACCTCTTGGCTAGGTTGTCACAGTCATGGGGGTACCATGGCTCACAGTGTTGTTTGTGCTTGTCTCCTTTTTAACCTTGTATGTAGGAAAATCCTTTTGCAACAAATTATTTTGAGTGTTAATGCCGACCGATGCGGAATTATACAAGAAAACCTGGATTTATACAGCATGGAAATGTTTGTCTTGTACTTTTGAAAGTGGCAAAATGATGAAATACTTTCCGACAGTGGAGGTGTTTGAGTATATAAAAGTAGCAGGGGAGAAATAAGGAACATTAGTCCTCCGTAGAGGCAGTGTACCTGTTATTTGTCATGTTCATTTGATGTTATACATACTGTAAGTGACAGAAGCAGCACACCGAACTCAGTGGGAGAAGCCAGAGCATATGATTTAGATAAAACACACAAAGACACAATTATGCGCTCACTGGACTCTGGTCCCATAATACCTTGCTGTGGCTGTAGTTGCAGCTGCCCTCAGGCAACCTTGACCTTTATGAGGCAAATGTCTCCTGATAGATGTCCCCACTACGTGAACCTATGTATGTTTGTTCTGTTTTCCCTGTGGTTGCGTAGATGTAACCATTAGTTAGTTGTTATTTAAAAAAAGAGATTACGAACCGGCAGCAAATCATTTATTCTCCCGGCACATGTTTAATGTTGAAGCTGAGACACACCAGGCCGATACTCATCTCGAATCAACGCATTGAATCATGATTGAAGCATCTGAAATGTCACTGGATGATTTATTAAAGGAAGTGAAAAGGATGAATTTGGCTGGGGTTAGATTCAGTTTAAAGGCCCATTTATGTTCGACGCAGATGACCGATATGCACACGCACAGAAAGTTTCGTCCTGCTGCATCAATTACGTGCGTATTTGGTGCATTTTCAGGCTCCTTGCGCATCCGTCTGTCGACACAGAAGATGGATTAATACCGCTGGTAACTGCAGTGCCAGTGTTGAGCAGAAACAATCCAGGGAAGAAGAAGAAGAAGAAGAGAAACGGGAAGAGGAAAACCACAGAAGAAGAATGAAGACGGGAACGAACATTTTAAAAGTTGCACAAGCTTTAGAAATAAGGCCCTGCAAGTGTTCAAGGCGTGTTGGTGGTTAGAAACAATTTTATAGCAGCGCGTTAGTGACGCCGACCGATATGTGAAACTAACATCATATCGCAGAGTTAACAATGAACTCAGCACCGCCCCCTAGGGGAGGTGAGTCCTAAAAGGGACGGCCGTTCCAAACGTCTTCATGCGTCGCTGTCTTCATACTACTATGCGTCATTTCTGTTGCTACGGCTAACCTCCGCTAAGCGGCAGTGCTGAGTTTATTGTAAACCCCGCAATACGACGTTAGTTTCAGACGCCTTTTAGCGTCACAAACGCACTGCTATAAAGTTGTTTCTAACCACCAACACTCCCTTAACACTTGTAGATCCTTATTTCAAAAGCTTGTGCATCTTGTAATGTTTTTTCGCCGTCTTCATTCTTCTTCTATGGTTTTCTTCTTCCCGTTTATCTTCTTCTTCTTCCCTGGTTTGTGTCTGCTCCACTATGCTCAACACTGACACCGCGGTTTCCGGTGGTACTACTCCGTCGTCTGCGTCGAATGACGGATGCCCAAGGAGTCTAAAAACGCACCAAATACGCACGTAATTGACGCAGAAGACGGACGAAACTGTGTGTCTGCGTATCCGTCAGCTGCGTCGGGCATAAATGGGCCTTAACAATCACTCTGCTAGCAGTTAGCAACATCTGATGCCAGAGCTAAACGCCACTAAAAAGGCGGGGGTCAAGGCAAAGGGAAGATGCTGGGTTCGCAGCCAGAACCAAGCTCGCGTATGTCATCGTAGGCATGACCAGGGGGGGAGCTGGGATTCAAAGAGGTGGGTCGTGCCACAAACATCTACAAACATCTCCTATTACACCTTTAATGGGAGGTTTAAAGAAGAGACTGGGAGCTCAAGGGTAGAAAGAGGATTAATGCATCAACTGCATGTTTAATAGAAATTGATCAGGTAACAATTCAGATTTTAGTAACCCATAAAGGAGAGAGGGGGGGGTGTGCTGCTTTGAGTGAAAGTTTGATGAATTAAAACCTACTTGAAGCGATGGCGTGACAAAAATATATCAACCAAAGCAGAATGAGGCAAATAGATATACGTCAATTTTAATGATATTATTAATCAAGCTCATGTGCTATTAATTAAGCTCATGCACTGAGCCCATACTGAGGGGGTCTTAGTTTAAGTGCCTTGTATTTAATGTCTTCTTTTTTTATTTGTACCAACTGCTCCATTTGCATGCTGATACGTTTTTTATTCCTTAATGAAATGCAGTTGCAGATTTAGGTATTAAAATTTTGTTTTGACCAAACGACCAAAGCAAAGAGAATTATGGGACCTCCTTAAACAGTTTATTCGCTTATATTTTTGCAAGAAAATAAGAAAAAAAATGTGAGATGTGCACACTTCGATGAACACACACCTACCTGCACATTTTGACACAGAAGCAATGATAATGCTTTAGACTAACAGTGATGCAGACCCACCGTTATTAGTTAACAGTCATTATTTCTGCTGATTTTAGACTCCTTCACAGTGCAGAACATAAAGAGAGTTCCTACTGAAGCCAAATATGGGTAAAATGATAAATCTGCTCTGGTTGATCATTTTTTATAAATTAAACTGTGTCTGCACACTTGATAGATAAGCACAAATATAACTTCATAATACAAGAAGGAAATTTGGAAATGGAAGAGGACGTTCTACAGTTTTGTTATTTTAAGCAGAGACCACAGAGAGATAAATATTATCAATTTGCATTTCATACTGGGCTAATTTGTCTTTACTTAAAAAGTAATATAGTTCAGTTCAGTTACTTTACTTATTTATAACCAATTATATAACAGTCTGGATGCCTAAAAAGCAAATAAATCCCTTAAGAAGAGGGTCAGGTAAAAGCTGCTGGATGATATAATGGCTGTGTATAAAGCTGGCTGCTCCAAAAAGTAACAGTTTTAGGATTTAAACATGTAAAATCACATACCAAGGCAAAAGTATTTATAAAGGCAAACCAAGCAGTTGTAAATAATCAGTAGAAATAGTCAAACAAGAGAGTACAATGCAATAAGTTCCATAATGTATTCGAGTCAAATTCAATTAAAAATTAAATTTAAAAAAACAAAACATTATTTGTCCCTGGGAGCAAATAATAAAATATTCCCCATCACTACGGGAATAAGAATGTTACAAGCGGTGTGTTTTGTAGTATTTTTGCTAACACATTATAACACACCAATGTCTGTCCTGACATGGACAAATATTCCTTCAATCTGACTAAATTATGAGTAGAAATTCAAGCGTGATTCCATGAAAATAAAGATGAGTTAGGTGTTCGCATCAAGAACGGAATCTGGACTAAACTCATTATTAAACGGCAATAAAAGAAGACGTATAATTCTGGTTTTCACAACTTTATTCAAACATTTCTTTTCATTCAGTGGGAGAATATGAGCAGATGTGTTTCTTTGGTTCTTCGAACATAGCAGCGAGTTCAGCAGAAGGCAGAGAGTAAAAGCTGAGCTTCATGGTTCTGTTCGCTCCAGGAGCAGAACGAGGTCTGTGGATGAAAGTCTGTAACGAAGAGCGGTTTGACCAAGAATGCACATGAATCTTAAGAGGATGAACTCCCTTTCCTGTCGAACATTGGGGCATTTCAGCCGCATGACCTCACCAACGTTCATGTTGGGTTGTACTGAAGGAAGTGTGTATCTTCTCTTCTCTACTCTCCTGACGTTGCGTCTATACGTGTGTGTGTGTGTGACTTTAAGATGCCCGGTGCGGCTTGTGCACCTCGTGCACCTCACACTTTGATCAGCACTCTGACCTGCAGCTGCAACCAGGCTTAATTGTGTAAGAGTTATTTATTTATTTCAACTAAAGTCTTTGTTTTCCACAAGGTAACGGAGAGATGCCATTGTGTATACAAGGACAGAAGTGTGTTTTAATGAAGGTGCTCGTGTGTGTGTGTGTTTGTGTGTGCATGTTAGAGAGAGCCTATTTTCAGTTGATTTTATTCTGTTTGTGATTTAAAATCTCTACCACTGAGAGAGAAACAAAAGCAATCATCTATCTATGTGTCCCTTCCTGCCCATTCACTATGCTCAGGAATCTGTTCAGGTGTGTGAATGTATGTATGTGAGTGTGTGTATGTGTGTGTGCTTCATGTGTATTTCATTACATGAGGCTGTTTGGGGCTCAATGCATGAAGATGGTTCAATACAAATCCTTTAATTTAAAAGGCAGGAGGTATAATTAATTATCCTGCCACCTGACACCAGGCAGCTCTGATTGATGACACTTTGATGCATCCAACAGCAGCAGCTCCAGCTGGTTTCTGTGGCTCTGCTATTACTGTATCACCAAGTTAAACTAGATAGATCGATGTGTAGAATCTTTACTGCATCAGCATCATGCATAGAAAAGAAAGAGCGGGAGAGATGACATACCAAAAAGACTGTAAGTAAACATGTGTGGCAACTGTTTCCATTCTGGTTAATGGGCTGCACAGAGCTGGGTTTGCTGAAGGACACGTCTGATCTGGACAAGCTGGGAACCACTGACCTTCTGGTTGGTGGGGACGTGCTGTTCTTTCTGTGTTACAACTTTGCTCAACTATCATGTATTTAGAGGTTGTTTCAGGAGAGGAAAAGCAAATATGGTTTGCAAAGATTTTCTATGTTTGGGAACAAAAACAGCTGAGAAAGAGCTCAAAGCTTTAATGTCCTACAAACTATGGAATTCATTTATGAAATGACATGAGCAATGAAATGAAATGATAATATGCAATGATGATATTTAAAAGACTATTTAAAAGTAATACGGAACAAATACAGGACGGAAACATAATTTAGACTCCCGTTGTCTTTTTTCTACGGATTTCTTGGTACTTACATGGATGCAGGTATAATTAAGATTTCATATATGCAGACTTTTGTCAGACACAATGAATATTCATTTATAATAACTCTCCTCTAATATACAAAAAAAATCTTACTTCTGTCTATTCCTTTTCTGAACCCCAAGTATTTAAAGGAAGTTTCAGGAAACTGTTTGTTTTTGTTTTCCTTGCTTATTGAGTTCACTTTCATTTCATTTATTGCAATTTCTATTTTGTTCTTACTTTTTAGCTTTCTTTTTTCATTGTGCTCAAAGATATAAATTCACATAAGTAACAGTATTAAACCCTGCTCAATCTGACCTTTCCACATAATCCTTTACCCTTGTTCCCCCCTCCCTCCCTACGACTGCATAGCTGTTGGTTTGGTTTGGTTTGGTTTGTTTGTTAAGCTGGAACACTTGGTGTTTCTCGGAGTCCCTCAACTTGTCTTTCAAACTCTTATTTGCTCTAAATTACAAGTATCTATCAGATCTTACAACCAATGTGTGAAGGAAGGTATTTCTTTCTCTTACCACACTAAGAAGTTGCAGTAATGTCTGCTATGTGCTGTATTTCTGCTTTGAGCTGTTTCTGAAGCTTAGCAGATATTCCCAAAATTGTTATAACATGATCTGGTTCCAATTTGGATTTCCAAGATCCTGGAGAAAAAAGGAAAATATTACATCAGTACTAGATGCATAACTGGGTGATAAAGTTGAATCCACAAAGAAAATACTTACAGGAATATTCCGTGTATCGTTGTCCTGGAATAGTGTTCTCTGTGTTGGATTTTGAGTTGCATGAAGTGTTGATGAGCATTAATGGGACATTCTTGGATTTACTCTAAACTCTCCTCTCACAATGATCCTCTCCTCCTTACCTCTTCTTAGAATTAAGAAGAACATTGTTAGATAATATATCACACTGTATCAGTAAGTATCTAAGAAGAACTGAGCCAAAATGCGGAAGAAAGAAAAGTAAAGAATTAGGAGGACGAGCTGGGCGCTGCCAATGGACTTAAATAATTAAGCAGGTGTTTGTACCTCTATAAAAGTTTGTTAGTTTGCAGCATTCAGGTGTCTGTAACGCAATGCTTAGGGGTAAAGACATCAGCAGTGATTTAAGAGAATTACTGCTGCTGCTAATCGAGCCGAGTATGATTATAGGGTCATTTTCAAATATTTGGAGGCCATCTTGGGTGAGAAGGATCAGTTACAACAACAAGTGGAAAACATTGAAGTCAGTTGTCAATTTTCCCAGAAGAGGATGTTCCACCAAATTCACCTCAAAGTTACACTAAAAATAGATAAATAAACAAAAACCCAAGAGTTACATGTCAGACTGCACAGGCTTTAAGAAGGATACTACATGTTAAAGTTCATAGCAGTACAATAAAAGACGTCTGAGACAGTATAAAAGTAATAATAAGTATAAAAGATATAAGAAATCAACTGTCTGATTTGGCAAAAGAAGAAATGGAAAAACAGCTAAGGTTCGCAAAACTAACCCTATATGAAATAGGTCCAAGGGCAACAAAAGAATTGGCAAGACAATTAAGATCACACCAAATGAAAAATTCAATTAATGAAATCAGAGACCAAACTACTGGAGAATTAAACTATGACTATGAAAATTAAAGATAATTTCTTAATATATTATAAAACTTTATATAATTGCCCAGAACAAATTGAGGAAAAGGAAATCAAAGAATTTCTGGCCAAGCTAGATCTCCCCTCAATTGGAATCACTCAGAATCTATAACCAAAATAGAAATAGATCAAGCAATAAGTAGACTCAAAAACAACAAAAGCCCAGGAAGTGATGGTTATCCTAATGAATGGTACAAGGCTTTCAAAGAGGATTTGACTCCAATAATGT
>JAVQJG010028859.1:0-11923 GCA_036024015.1 Craterocephalus amniculus
TGTATGACATTTCATGTTTTTTAATTGCATTACAGGAAATAAAGAACTTTATCACAATATTCTAATTTTCTGAGACAGACCTGTATATATATATATATATATATATATATATATATATATTTTTTAAATGTCTGTGATGTTTGAACCATCAGGCAGCTCTTAGTTTGTAAGGTATGATCTTATTACAGTTGCATGGACTTAGGAACTATTCTTAGTTACAGCTCAACTACGCAAAGAAAACAACATGTAAAAAAGAATGTGAACACCTACTCTGGGCTTGAGTTCAGTAAAGACCGGTCATGTGAATTCTCCAGGCTTCAACAGAATGAAAACGAACATTTTGGAGCAATTTACTGTATCAAAACAACAGATTTCCTCAAATGGCCTTGCATGTTTGAGCAAAAAAGGCAAAGCCAAACCATAGTTAGCACATACTTCTACAAAATTATTTGATGGTAAAACAGTCCAGGTGCTTAACTGGCCTGTCTGCAGTCCCACTCACAGAAAGCATTTCAAGCCAACAACAATACAGATGAAGCCATCAACTATTAAGGAGCCGAAATCAAGCGAAAATGGGAAAACATTTTACTTTCCCATTTAGAATCTTTTACTGGCCAGTGAATGCTCCACTTTTAACCTAAGGCTATTGCTGATACTTTTGTCTGAGCAGGTGGCACGTTAATCAGTCAAGAAGAAACCTGGAAAAAATAAACTCTTCCACCCTGCTTTTCAATAACTTGTACAGTATTCTGGATTAAAGCTGATGTACATGTTTTTGTCTGAACAGTAAGCAGCTCCTTGCTGTGTTGTTTGCAACACAACAGAAAAGAGCAGCAGGACGACAACTCACCCTTACACTGCTAGTGGAGCCAATATCTTATAAAGAGGGATTCTTTGGCACAGGTCAGTAGCCAACAAACAGAGAGAGTAGACTTCTTTATTCTCCAAACAACGGACTCAAAGTCCTTTCCTCTTCTCTATAATTTGTAATTCACAGGGTCAGCATGAGTGATGAACATGTCCAGTTAATATTGCTGAACTGATGAACTGAATTGCTGATATTTAAGTTTCTGCCTTAAGCTAACCTGCTGTTTATTTGGATAAGATCCAGCTTGGAATAAGCGGTATAGAATATATATGAATGAATAAATGAATGAATGAATCCTGCAGTGGCTTTATGCCTTTCTAAAAATCTAGTGCCCCTTAGGACATTCAGCATTTGTGCTTTCTGAGAGCAACTACAAGAACAAAGATTAAAAAACAATCTGCAGAAGGATTAAACATCAAATCCAAATCATCTCATAATCTCAAGCTACATACTGTGTCTCTTCTGACCACAGTTCAGGACACCAACATTTTACATTTTCTGTATAATTACATCAACTGATTGCAATCTGGCAACTTCATTCAAGTTCACCTCTGGCTTCAACTTTACTTCTAGACAGAAATTCTCCTTGAACAGCTTTGCTCACCTCAGCTGAAATGCACGAAACAAAAAACATTTTATTAATCCCTTGAGGGAAATCATAAATGATTCAGAGTTGACTGATCATGCTTTGGCTTGTGCTGTTGTCAGTGGCATATTTTCTGGTAGAGGGAAGAATAGATTCAACTAAACAGAAGATGATTGTAGAAGAATGCATTGTGCTGTCTGTGAAAAAGCTGGAAATGAAAAGAGGATGAATTCTACAGCATAACGTCTGCATTTGATATTTTAACTTATTTTGCGTTTAATCTTTTTAATTACTTTGTGTTTAAAAGATTGTATTGCAATTCTTTCTTGTTTTTTATGCTTTTAATGTTTTAGGAAAGGCACTTTGAATTGTCTTGTTCCTGAAAATGTGCTACACAAATAAACTTGCCTTGGTGTTACATCAGTGCAGGATGACCACCAGCCAACCCAAACAGGGACAGAGCGAACTGTGCGATCCATCAAGGACCTCTAAATAAGGTCAACCTACAGTATCAATGAAATGTGTTATTTTAAAGTTTTGTCTTCTGATAATTAAACTTTATTTTCTCTTAACTTCTTTGAGAGTTCTTTGTTTTATTGTTTTTTTTATTTCCTTTTATATTTCTTTTAAAATTTGCTTATCAAGCATTGCCTTTTAGAATTTCTCTTCTTACCTTTATCGCTATACCCTGTGATAAAAATCGTGACTAAAGTAGAGAGGGCCCAAACTTTGCATGCCACTACAGGTAACCTGCAGGTAAGTTCTTAGGTAGTCACAAGATGCAGTAATTTTATCTTACACCAGGAAAGACTAACACAACCAAAGGGCTTTGGGGCTCCACCATGAAGTGAGTTGTGTTTTTAACAGATGAGGGCTATAATGTATCGACTTTGATGTCCAGGCAATAGCCTTCATTAAACAAAAGCACATCTGAACAGCAAACACCTCCATCTACAAACACAAAGCACTATGAAGAGGCAGGCTGGTGTATTTGCCCTGCCAGCTGCTCAGTGACATGGAAAGTATGACCAATGTAACTTCCTCACTGTGCCCCAGCTATCAGACACTGAACAAATTCCTGCTCCAGGTCAGTTTCTTCTAACAGGGTGTAGTGATGACACTTAGGTTGGCGCTCTTCCATCGCCAGTTAGGCTATAAACGTCAGAGGGGAATTAGATAAACCAGACCAGGACCATATTTTAAATGATCCTGTGATTTCTTTTATTTATTTTTTGCCAAGTGCAACAATGTCAAAAAAGAAAACAATGTGAAGTATTTGTGGGTATGCAAAGGCAGATGCCAATGGACGTCTGTGAGGGAGGGAGAATTGTGTGAAAAGACTGTGGATGACTTTATCAGAAGGTATATAACAAGCTGAAGATATGTAGAATTTAATTCTACCACAGTCTCACAGTCAAAGGAGAAATCCCATAATTAACTTAAAGAAAAACTGTCAATTTCTCATCATATCTGATCTTCTTCAATATAAAGATAAAGGCACATCTTGGTTAAAGAGATATATCTTGGATGCTATGGAATATAGTTTTGTTTCTAAAATTGTCGATATGAACACACTCAGTGTTGCTGTGCTACTGATAAATTGAGTGTAGATGGAAAGAACAATGTTATTATAATGACAACACACTGACCGGTACATTCATAGAAAGGCTATCCTTCACTTTTAAAGGTTTTGGCAGCATCCTGAAACATCACAGCTTTATTTAAGAATCCCGATCAAACATTTCCATTTTTGAACATGTGAAAATCACCACAATCTTTTTTACATCATTAGGCAAATATTTAAACTTTCTTTTAAGCCTGTACCCAAAGGGCTATGATTGACTGAGTTATAGCCCTGAAAATAAACCCACTGTTATTGGACTATATTTTATGGACAACTCGTCAAAAGCTAACAACTGCGGACCAAAGACTCCAATCTTGGCAGCTTTCCTGGAGAGCCAATCCAGAGCCGTCAATGGAGTTTGGTTCACATAATGACCGGCTTATCATTGCTGCAGACAGCTTATTTCTTAGCTTCCACTTCAGAGATAAAACCATCAGTCAAATGGAGACAGGTTCTCCTTTTTTCCACGTTTTCCTTCCTACCTCTAGCACCACAACTTTAATTCTACTTTCCAAGCCCAAAATTCTCTTTGGCTGTTTGGGTAAATTGGAAGCCAATGAAGAAAGTAAAAACATCCCAATAGTGTCCTTCACTATATTGCTGTTAACCAGGTGCTTTAAAAATGCAGCATGGACATCTATACAACACTATAAGTGCTTTTGCATGTCCCAGCCTCAGAGCTCTTGGATCTATAGCTTAATGTCATAAGTGGAGATTATAAAAAAATCAAGCGCTTTGAAAATCAATTCCCACTTACTACCGAGACTAAGCAGAGACACAAACAGATGGGTTTGTAGAATAACTTGGTCAATCAACTAATAATGTTACAGTCAATTTCATTTAATAAGACTGACGAATATGGAAGGCTGGACAAGTAGAGACTAAAATGTATTCATAGCTTAGAAGGACAAGATTGATTATGTCACAAATACTTTACAGGTACACGTTTGATCTCTAAGCACACATTCTTCAACATACAATCTACTACTGATTTCATAAACCGTACCATTTGTGCATCATAAAACAGTATATTAAGTTTGATCCATTAAGGTCATAAAACACACTTTTCTTTATTCATTTTGATTTAGTATTCAGAAATCTTCTGTTATGTATATAAAGCATTAAGTGTGCACTGTGTGCCGTAAGAGTGTGAGCACACTGAACAAACTGGAAGTTAATCTCATTGAGCATGCAACAGCTTGTAACCATTGCTTTCCTTCCTGACTGTGCTATATCTTTAAGAAACCCACCGCTGGCATGAAATGATACAGCTTTCCACACAACACTGATAAAATTCTTGCGGTGCTTGTTGCCCTGGCAAACGGTCTCTGGTCTATTTACCTATTGAAAACATGATCATATACTAACAGAAATATAATGAGACTCTTCAAAAGATACACAAATATTACATTCATGATGTGTGTCATCTTGCCATCACAAGAATTCCAAACGGCTGAAAAGATGTGGGAGAGCTCGGAAGTCCCTTGATTAGCGTGAAACTGCGGCTGAGTGCAGTTCAGACCACTTTGAAATGGAAATCTCAGTCAGCCCAAAGCAGTGGAAGGATGTGAGTGTGAGACTGGCGATACCATCTCTTCTAGTACCTTCCCCAGTGCTTTCTGTCAGGCAAATCCCACTCAGCACTTTCTCCTGCCAGACAACCATTAACTTCACACAAGTGCAAACATGGAAACACATGCAGACCTGTACCGACTGGATGTAGAAACAACATACCAGATGTATAAGGACGAACAAAAATGTGTGGACATGCTCAGAAAAGTTATGGCTGAATCATGGAAGAACAGAAGAAACTTCAAACCCATTTAAGCATCTTCTATAACTCCAGGGCAAAGTCAGAAACCATTAATCAGGACTTGCTCTCAGAGATGTAGCCAGACATGACATATCAGATTAGCTCATATCTGCTGCGTTCTGTAAATGTCTGTCTTTGTTCTGCACATGAACAGAGAAAGATGGACAGACAGAGAGAGATAAGAGATGCTGAGCCAAAGCACATTACAAGATCCAGACCTGAGTCCGTTTCCTCCTGTCTCCCTGCCTGGTTCCCCATGTTGCTCTGCTCCGTGACTCCCACGCTCTACACCGGGAAGACTAATCCAAGAATCCGTGACTGCAGGGGAGTAGTCTGTGTCCGTGTCAGGATTATTGTTTTCTGCTCAGCAGCCACGGTCACCACCGGTCAGGAGAAGCCATAAAAGATGTCAAATTCTTCTATTCTTCGCTCCCTCTGGTCTTCATTTCTCCTCTCCACGTCTACCAAGGATTGTGTAAGTGTGTGTGGGCATGTGTGAGACAGACTGCGCGTCCTATCAGTGAGTGAATGGGAATGTGTGTGTGTGTGTGAGAGAATGCGTTTGTCCTCCAGGATGGTGACAGTATGTCACACTGGCAGGCGGCCGGCCAGGCAGCTCTGTGTGCACTTCATTATCGCTGTGATGACTGGAATCGGCTCAGAGGAGGAGTGGCTTTCTGTGCCACGCACAAACACATTAACATGCCTCCTCCCACTGCTGTCAGCCAGTTTACTCTCACCAATACCAGTTAAACAATGCTGGGATGATCCACCCCTCTTTCTACGTTACGAAAAGGAGAAGTATTAGAAAGAGAGGGTGGAGTGAAGACAGCGGGATAGGCAGCGTTTGGATTTTTGGCAGACAGTGACAGTCCAGCTTATGCCTTTGGTTTTCAAGTGAGCTAGCGGCCAGTCTCCAATGACTCCCCCCTTCCCCTCCTCTCCCCCACCCCTGATACAACAGACCTGTGATTTCCCAGCAGAAGTCCTCATAAATGGAGAGGAGATGTCAGTGTGGGGGATAAGAGCCCACCCCAGGCTTCCACTACAATTTTACCAACAGTGCGGCCAGCAGGGATCAACATCATGAGTGTGTGTGAGGGTGTGTCTACATGTGTATTTAGATGGAGGGGGGTATGGGACACTTGCTGGAACTGTGAGAAGCTACTAAGATGTAGGCTTGTTTTTCTCTCTTTTTTCCTTAACAATGTATGAGTTTGTTAAATATTTATGACAGCTGGGGATGCATGGAGGAACTCATTTGGATTGACTTTAAGTTAGTTATCTCTTTGAATTTTGTTTTACAAATAAAATGCCATTAAGATATTTTCCAAAACCAAACAACAGAATGGTGACACAATTTTAAAAATATACATTAATTTTCTGTAATCCAAACATATTTCTGGATTGAGACAATACCAGACTTCCGCTGTGTTTGTGTGAAAGTATGCCTTGCTTTGATGGTTGAAAAGAAACATGTAGACAGAAAGGTACATAAACCTGACCCTAAATTAAAGTTAATGTTAACCTCATCATTCATTTTTTAAGCCATTTGTGAGACAGATGACCCTTGAGTAAGAAGAGCATCTCTGCTGCATAAGCTTAAGAGTTTCCAGTTTATTTCCTTTATGCTCACTGTTGTAAAGAGTCATGAAAATACAACAGTAGAGAGAGTAATAATGCAAGGGGTTTTTAACTTTATTGAAATGTGTTTTTTTATATCCATTTGTTTAAGTAAAAAAACTCTAAGCTCTAGCCACATAAACATTACAAAAATTTCAATAGCAGAAAGGAAGGTCTGGTTTTCTACAGGATTCTGCTCACAACAGACTGAATATGAATCCCGTTTTTCTAAAATACGACACATGGCTGTTTTCTCTGGCCTTTTATAAATCTTATGGCTGTTGCAGAAGCTGCTGGGGCAGGTTTAGCTTCCTCTCTTAAAATTTTCCTCTCTTCTTGTCTTGGAGCAGAACACTTTGTAAACAAACATACCTCTAATCCATCTAAGAATGTTCTCTTCACCACAGGACATCCATCTCTGTGGGCCCAACTCACCCATTTCAAGATCTGCCAAGACCATTTCTCTCTGTCTTGTATCTTCCAGGGGCCGGCTGGGGTCACAAGCTCTTCAATAGCAGAATTTCAAACTTTGTGCCAAAACTCCAGTCAGAAAAGGACCAGGTGTGCTGTATGAGCTGATGCCAGAGGGACAGAAAAAAACTTACTTCCTACATGTGAAGAAAACCTCTTTAATGTTTTATTCTGAGTACGAAGCAACTTATTCCCTCTTACTATTATCTTGTCTTTTCTAACACTGTTTGTAATATAATATAAGCTCTAAACATACTTTAAATTCTACGTTATTAGTTTTTCTTGTATATCTACATCTGTAAGCTTGTATGTCTTTTTACTTTCTGGTTTAGAGAAGTACCTCTTTGCAGAGATTTAGTGGTTTCAGAAGCCTGGGTGTCTCAGTGGACAAAGGCATATTTGATTAATTCATCTGACAGATTTGAGGATCTCCCGTTCTGCGTTCCTCCCACTGACAAACAAAGACAGACAGATGCCCCACTGGGACCACATGCTACTCTTGTATCTGCTGTCTGGGCTATCCTTAGTCAAACTTTCATACATATAAAGGTAATATAAAATTTAAAGCTCACTTTAGTCTTCCCCTTTGCACATCTTTAACCATCGAGATGTCTTCACCTTCTGACATTATATCATGCTTTGAGGAAATGATACAAGCTTTAACTCATCGGTATGGATGAGAAGGTCAGAGTACATCTTGGATGGATAATGACTTATATTTGGGAAACGATGTATGAGGAACTTCCACTTCTTCACTTACTGACAGACCTGACTCATGGATATTCAAGGAATGACATACAAAACATGAAGCTGGTTTCCTGTAATTTATCGGCATGTGGAGCTTTTTGATCAGACAAGCATACTGTATGGCAGTAAGTAATCTACAATCCCACTAAGCATCTTTGACTGGTGGAGATCCTGGAACTGTTTTATCCTCCCAGCACTTATAACTTTGCTTCAAGACAAATATGAGTATGAAATGCAGTATAATCAAAGGTTACAGAGCATCAAGGCTTCGTTGTTTCTACTAAACTTTCAGGTCCCTGGTGCATGTAAAAACTGACTGCGCTGTTTTATGACTGACAGAATATTAAACTATAAGGAGAGGTGGATAAAAGCGTTGCTATATGAATGTGAGCTATGTATGACTCTGGTTAGGTAGATCTAACATCCAGATGATTCACTAAAGTAAACTTTTTTTTAATTAAATTCAATCTCACAAGCACCAATGATCAATAAAAGCATCACCAGCAAAAAGGTGAAGCACTCATCAATAAAGAGCCCATTTATACAGATATGCCCTGGAGTCATCTCCACCAGGCTTGTTATTTATAGAACAGGGAACTTTATTTACTTCTGTCTCTTCTCCTTACATGCTTCACAGGAACTCCTCCCTGAGTGAAAGCTTTACTGAATTATTGATGAAGTGTTTTAAATAAGTCATCAAGTTTGGGCTGGGTTTTAACCCATTGTCTGACAGAATGCTATATGGTTAAGTGCCAACTGAGATTTGAGCAATGCTCCATTAGCAAAAATAACACTTTTGATTCATGAACACAGCAAGCTGTGAGGTCATGTAAGGGGGTGGGGCCAGAGTGTATGTCAGAGGAGCTTTTTCGTCTAAAAGAGCCAAGAAAGCCATGGCAGCATCTTGTCAGAGTCTAGTGCCTTTAAAGCTAAATATACACAGAAATATGTTTGCAACCAGCCTGACAGCGACAATATGATCACAGAAAGCCACAATGTGACAGTCAACATTTTTAACCAAAACTCCACAATGCATTCTTATTTCATTTGTTTATCTTTGTATTCTTTTTAACTGAATGGAAATTATTTGTAGACTGATGTGTTTCTGCCCTGGAACATAAATGACAGAAAACACTGGAGACATTTCAAACTGTTTATATCTCTAAGAGTTCAAAATACCAGAGCAGCACCCCAATCTATATTCTAATTGTGGCATTTCCCCTCTGTGAAGATTTCTGACTCGCTGGCTTAGTACTGAAGGCACATGGTTCACACATGGTTAACCATCACCACTCTTTCAGATGTCACATTTAATTTTCCACAAATTTGTTGCTTCCTTTTAGTGACCTGCTTGACATATCCACTCACTGTCTGACTGCATATGTCTCGATGTGCACTTGGTTCACAAACCCAGGTGCACAACGACACTGTTTGCCTGAGGGAAATTACAAAGCAGAAACCATCCATCTTCTTCATAACCGTCACACAATTGGTTAGAATAAGGAGCTTAGCTTAGAATAAGGTTAGAATATGATAGCGAATTCTGTTTATATTTTAGTGTTTCCTTAAAAATCGTAGATTTGACATGATTTACTGTAAAATCAATCCAATTGTAATTGTGAATTTCTGGTCACAGTAAAAATATATTTGAGGAACCACCTAGTCTCTGCAAGCTAATAAAAAGGAAAGAGCATGTTTTTTTTTTTCTGTTGCATTGATGCTGAACTGTAAACACCAAACAGAATTCATTATTATTTTAAGGATTTTTTTTTCTTTTTTGGCATTAACTTTGGTTGGTTATCAGAAGTTTCCTTGCAAAACTAGGCCAGACAGGGATTGTGAAAAAGCAATTAATTTATCATGACTTGCATAGAATGGGAATTCATTCTCATCCTTGGGTGTGAAAACAAACATCATTTTTGTCCTTAGGTTTGAAAACCGAACCATGGGCAATTAGAGTCCGATCCTGTGAAAGCTGATGATTGTCTAATTGTTTTTTAAAGTACCAAGAGTCTAACTTGGCTGTGATTTCTCAGCTTCTCTGGAGTTTTTTTTTTCATGCAGAATTAAATTATCTCCGCTTTAACACAAGAACTCTTTGAAGATGAAAAAATCACCAGAGCAAGAGCTCCTGCACAAAGGGTGGATCAGCCACCAAAGCAAACAGCCATTTCCCACACAGAGGATTGCTGAAGAGTGCGCTGTAAACGGCATTAATTACTACAAATAAATCCCTTTCATTGCCAGCTGCCATATCTATCCGTTGTGTTTTACGTGTTTTGTTATAAGGTGTAATTGTTACTGCTCTTTTTTATAATTTAAACAAAACTTTACTAACCAGAAAAGCTGATCAAATTAAAAAAGGGGTCCAGTGAAATCAAATCGAATTTCATTTTTTAAAGCGCTTTTCATGCCAAGGCAACACAAAGTGCTCTACATATTAAGAACAATCTACGCATAACAGAATTTAAAAAGCCTTCACACACCAAATGTGACAGCAATCTAAAAACACATACCTCATCATTTCTTTCAAACAGTCACACTCGCGCAAATAAAGCACATGTACACTCCCTGCCACACCATTCTTCACAAACTTAAACTCCAATCCAGACTGTCTATTCTAACCGAAGGAAGGTATGCAAATATCAGTAAAAATAAACATCTGGATAGACACTGCTGTGAGGAAACCATGTATTGGGGATCCGTTCATAACAAGAGCCTGCCCACCCCGGACCATAGAGAGCGGGCTAAAAAAAGAGTTTATAAAACTGCGTACTTGGAGAAGACAACACCATAAAAATATAGAGCCACATAAATAGCTGCTATTCAATATAGGCTATTATATAGGATTATAGTATATTCAGTCATATTCATAGTTATAGGACCATTCAATAAAATTGCCACCTCTTTGAATCAACAGAAATCTCCATCCCTTAACCACCTGCACCTTGAATAAGCAAGAGATATGAGAAAGAAGGAGAAAAAGAGTAAATGAAAGAATTTCACATGATGTCATTTACTCTCAGCACCTGTGAGCACTAAGCAGAAACCTTTATGGTGCATTGTGGCCATCTAGTGGCTGCACATGGTTAGTTCAACAACACAATATATGGACTACAACTATAATTTGGATTAGTTTTAAAACAAATAAATGATCAAATGAACTATCATGCTACTTGAAACTATTTGAGAAGGGTGGCAGTCCCCTACCTGACAGGGTTCGAGGACGGGCCTCTGGGAGATCTGAAATGGCTCCAGTTGTTAGAGTCTTCTTCATCCGGGAGCCAGAGCCAGCAGCTCCCAGTACGGGTTTAGTCAGGGCATCATCGCTGCTGGCTCTTTTCAGCTAGAAACATATAAATTCTTAGTATCAGCAACTAAGATCTGATGATATTCTCATAATCTTTGAAGAAAAGTACATTTTATTCAGGGTGAATGTTGTCACTATGTTGGTAAATGCTTGGTTTCAGTGGGCTTATGACGGACCTTGCTGAGGCGCTGCTCTGACCCCAACATGTTGGATGATCTGGAGGTCTTTATGGCTGAGGAGGTGGAGGAAGGGGAAGCCAAGGAGGACTGCCGTGCTCGCTCCTGGAGTCCCGGCTTGGGCAGCCCCACCTTAGTGGCTCCCGCTTTAAGCATGATTGCAAGTCAGTAAACCACACCTAAGAAAAGCATAGAGTGGAGAGGGAGTAGTTAAATAAAGTTATTCTCTTTTGAACAGTTATTTTCTCTTGAAATGATAGCATTTATGTGGCTATGTGTACACTGCAGTAGGTAGATTTGTCTTTCCATATTGGTGCTCAGGACTCTCTTAGTGAAGGCCAATATGTTCAGCTGTCTATGTGCTGAGGTCACCAGTTAAAGTACTAAAATAAAAATCACATAATTTTCAATAAGCTCCAGAAAACACTGAACCACAGGGACATTTAAAAAAACAAAACAACAAAAACAAGAATACAGATGTGTGGGAAACTGGCTTTTGATATATAAATATCTTCATATGCACTTTCAACTTTATATTTGGCCTCACTTACTATTAACCACAATGATGATTAATAATATGTTTTCAGAAACTAGGGCTGCACAATTAATCGAATTTTGATCGTGATCACGATTTTGGTGGCCACAATTAAATGAGCTTGATCGTCACGATATTAAACATTCAAAATAGGAGCTCCGCTGCTGCAT
>JAVQJG010028865.1:0-15252 GCA_036024015.1 Craterocephalus amniculus
TTGAAGCCATGCTAACTAGCCGTAGCCTGTTCAAGACAACCGTAAGCTGCCTCTGTTTACAACATTCTTCTTCGTCTGTCGCCTAGTTTCTCGCTCTGGAGCTCCCCCTACAGCTTTGGGTTGCGCACTGCATGGTAAACATACCCAGACTTGAATTGATCCGCTTTAAAGGAGCTATACCTGATATTACATCCAGCCATTTCAGGTAGCGAAAGCGGCTAGTATTTAGCAGAGTGCTGGTTTTTAGCTTTTTAGCTGCAATTCTCCTTGGTGGGACATCCCAGGTGCTTGTCTCAGATCCAGCACAGTAGCTAGCATTGGTGGGGTTAAGATCAGGTCACCAGAAGCAATCTGTGAAGAAAAAGAAAATAAATTGAAATGAAATGCAAGTTTGTTCTTGATTTTAACATTTCTAAAGCAAATTAACAAGATTTCATGTGTTTTATTCATGTAAGGAATTAACCACTATTAACCATTAATGGATTGCTTGCTATTATTATGAGTCAAATAAGTTGGAGTTAAAAACTACAAATAATGAGCTCTGTGTGCAATCAATGCATGGCCTGCAGTTAAAAATATCTGCAATTATTAAATAAATGGATCTTGCTTACCGTCATCCATTTAGCTCGTGAAGTTCACACACTTTGAATTCCACCTCTTTGCAAGTTTCCGTCGTCTGTCTAGAGATGGATGTTGATCAGGCTGAGGGTGGTGGGATAAGTATCTGATATAGACACCTCAGTCTCGGTTGACATGACAGTTGTTTCGCACTTAAGAGCCACATCCTCCATCAGCTGCCAGTACTCGCCTCAAAGGAGCTGTAAACAATGTGAAACAAAGTGTTAAAACAGCAGGGTGACTATTTGTTAAAAACCACTAACAGGAACTGTGGTTGTGACAATATGGTCCCTCCAAAAGGGGAGGTGGTCATTGATCTTTCATTAATGTTGGTATGTAAAATGTGGTTTGTTCAGCAGAAGAAATGCAATTTGGTGCTGTGATTTATCTATTTATTTATTTATTTATTTATTTTTTAGTTTTTATTGTGCACACATATTGGTGAGGCTGCAACAATTAATCAAAAGTAACTGAAGAATAAACCTTTCACTTGGGATGATCAGTGGGCAGCTTCAGAGGTTAGTTCTCATTAAGCTCCAGCATCCTCGCATCTGCGAGTCTGGTTACAGTGCAGTCTGACAACACAGCCCACCGCTGCTCATTCAGTCTATTAAACAGGTCACAGACCGAATTCCAACTGGTTTTGCAGGATTGGATAAGCTGCATTTGTTGCCAGCAATCACTTTGTTTGCTATGATACATTGAAATATTGTACAAGTCTGCTTGCAGCTATGATGACTCGGTTCATGTAGGTGGAAATCTGTCGGGAAGTTGTGTTTTATAACTGTTCTTCCCGGCATAGCTTGCTTCCACCCCGGTGGTTATTGTTCTAGAGGGAATATCGTACCCTGGCCTGATGCACTTTATCACCACTCTAAACCACTGTGCCTCAACAACATTTATTGTCAGCATGTCTGCAGTTGCCACGTCACATATCCGCTGGATGATGCCCTCTGTCTTCACGGAATCACATACTCTTTGTCCCAACTCTATGGTGATTGTAGGCTGAGACCTACTCACTCCTTGCAGTACAGCTGAGTGTACTGCATTGCAGTGATAATTAAGCAACATTGTGGATAAGTTGTACTTAAAAATATTGCCACAGAGCGCTTGTGGTTTGCATGGCAGGGCTTCAGTCGGTTCACCTGTGCCAAGCTCCACTTCCCAGGATCACCTGCCACCACTACAACAGCTTCTTTTCAAAACCTTCCCTGGCTCCCCTCTCCAGCAGGTGATCTCCTCGGACAATCAAGTCCGGCTTACTCCTCACACACTACTCTGACACTCATTACATTCTCCCCTTTGTTAAATTTGACTAGTCTCGAGTCACAACTAATAATCAGTGGACCACACCAGTGGCCACCTGTGCTGCTGTGGTTGTTGGTCTCAAGGTGGCTGCTGATGCTGCTGTTGGTCCTGATGATGGTCCCTGCCTTGATCACTGTCACTGTCCCTGTGATTGTGCCCAGTCTGCCCCCACCCAACCAGCTGGTCATCCTCAGACTAGTTGTCGTTCGGTGTGACAGGAAGGCCACTGTCCGAGCTTGCTGGTTGACCGTCTTCCGTTCTTCTAGTCAGGGTGTCGGGGCCAGTGATGTACCACAGGACCCAGCTGGCGCTGCTCCCCTCCTCTGCACGAGATGTCCTGGCATACTGCTTCTTCATCCTTAGTTTTTCAGACACTGGTGTTGGGGAAAACCAGGTTTAAGACGGTTGTAATGCACAGGAATTTCGGCTCTCCCCTCCAATGGGACCAGTCTGTACAAAAGATGATGAGCCTCTCTAACACTTTAAAGGGGCCCCTGTACCTCCTTTGCAACTTGGGGCACACACCTCTATGCCTGGCCGCAGAACAAACCCAGACAACAGTTGGCCACCCTTGCTCCTCCCCAAGACACAACATCACATCCACTGGAAACACAATTTCCTGTCCACACAGTACCTTAATAGGGTGTTCATGCCAGCACAGGCAGGCATGAACACTTCTTCTATATACTAGCATTACGTAGGCCAGAAGCAAATCCCCGTTAGTCTGATTTTCTTGCACTACAAACAGGGATAGCATGGACAGCAATGTTCGATTGAACCTTTCCACCATACCATCAGATTGTGGATGGTATGGTGAAGAAAAAATCTTATGAATACTCCATAACTGACACATTCTTTCACCAGAACCTGCAGGCATTAACCTAACACCCTTCATTCACACCTGGCCCCACACTGGTGCAAACATTTTCAGCTCCTCTGGTGGCTCTGAGCCCTGTGTTTCAGGACTGTTTTCAACCAAAATTATTTGTTGCAGTTCTTCTTTCTGAGGCAAGTCATCTATTTCTGGTAGATTTTTCTGACCAACAGCTGCCTTGGTTTGTACACCACATAGCCTGAGTCACCACCGTCTCTGCTCCCCCTACCCCTTCTGATGGAGGTCCGGGTGACAAAAAAGCTGGAAGCCGAGAGAGGTCATTTGCATTGCAATAGATTTGGCCAGGGCAATGCACTATCTTGTATTGGGAACTGGCTCTCAGTGTGCTGAGTGGTTTCACACCAGCTCAAAACAGCTCTTTAACCAGCTCAAAACACTCAATAGTTATTTTTTTTGTGAAAGCATTTCTCCTTTCCCGTTCTGTCAAAGCCCAGCTGGCATAAGTAACGATGCTCTTGTTCTGCCTCGTCCTCGCACAACAGTACCAATACCTGTGTCACTAGCATCTGAATCTAAAATGAATGTTTTATGGGGATCGGTGTATGCTCGGACAAGAGCTGACCTAAGGATCTATTTAAATTTTTCAATGGCTGACACTGTACAGTCCACTTAAACTGCCATCCCTTCTGTGTCAACAGGTACAAGGGTCAAGGAATTTTTTTGTGAACCCTCTCACAAACCTCCTATAGAAGGAGGCGAGACCCACAAAGCTCTTAGCATCTGTCTGATTCTTGGAATTGACCATGGCCACACTCCCTTCAACTTAGCAGGGTCTGCTTCTACTCGTGCAACTGAGATTACATGGCCCAAGTACTTCACCTGTGGTGAAAATAAAATGGCATTTGGCAGGCTTAACCTTAAGATTAGGCTGGCGCAGCTTGGTCAGAACCTCATCCGACCTTGATAAATGTTCTTTCAAGGTGCGGCCAAACAATTATGTCATCCAGTTAGACTAAACAAATGGTCCACTGCAAATCCGCCAAAACTAAATCCATCAACAGCTGAGAAGTACTCGGACTATTACACAGCTCAGCACATTAAATTCAAAGAAGCCCTGTTGTGTAATAAAAGATGTTTCTGCCCATCTTGAGGATCAACCTCTACCTGCCATTAACCACTGGTCAATTCAAGCGTAGAAAACCAACAGGCTTTACTTTTAGTCAAGAGCATGCAGGGAAAAGGGTAGGCATCCTTGCGGGTTAAATCATTCAATTTAAGGTAATCTACGCAGAAATGAAGTAGTCTGGACCCACTTGTAGGTCAGGATCACATCTTTGGGAATGAATGAATTAACCTCAATAGTACTAATCACAGTCTGCAGATATGATCACAATATCTGATCACAATAGGGGTTGTCAGATCAAGAATTTAATTCAAGCAATTTCATTGGTTAAAGTGGGATTTGACATGTGGGGGAGCCCAAAAATTTGGAGTTGCATACCAGTAGGGAAAATTAGGTTAATTTTTACAAAAAACTGTATTGGATTCATTCTCAATGAAAAAATACTGGCAGGGTTAACAGGCAAAACACGCAACTAAAGAAGGTAAATCATGAGGGAAATTTGATTGAAGAAAGAAAATAAATATTCAGGGGAAAGAATATTGACACAGAAAAGGGAATTACCTTTGTACATGTATAGAATAGAAAGGTATTTCTAAAAAAATATGACCGCTATTTTTTCTCCTTTTTAGAAATGTCATTTTAAAAATGCATTTACACATCACAGCATTGAATAATGAATTAATATTTCTATACAATAATACTATTTCAGTGATTCTCCTAAGTGAACATTGTTATCATGATAATCTGCATTATTTATACTATGAGGCTAGAATAAGTATTCAGAGAATAAGGGATTTATAGCTTAAAATAGCTAAAAGCAAGTTTGTTCAGAACTAAGGAGTTTTTACTCCATTGAAACTTATTTGACTTTATAGATCAGTGGAAAGTAACTTCTGTTATTTCAGCTGATCACTGATCTATAAGCTGCTGTGTAAAATATTCCTGCTACCTGAGAATTGATGTAGCGTACAGAATAGTTTTCATAACAAATAAAATAATTTCCTGTTGTCCATCAAGTAAACACTACTAACACAGACCTTACCTGAACTTGAAGGGGCGGTGGTTCTTCCAGGAAAGCGCTGATTCGTGTTAATAAAGTGAGGATGAGCCATGGGGGATTTTAGCCAGACAGTGAGCCTCTATGGTGTGTTTAATTGAACACGGTGTGTCGGACGTGTGAGCTCCATTAAATGTTCTAAGGTTGAATGACCCCAGGACTTCGCAGCCTTGTTGTTCTACAGCAAAAAAATTGATCAGCTGTTCATGTAAACAGATAGCATGGGCTCTATGTCACATTGGTGAGATTTATCCGGATTCCGAGTTGGAGATCTGCCTCCAAGGGGATTTTGATTTAAATTCTAACATAAAAGTGAGAAATTCCGACATTTGTCTGCAACTAAAACGCACCATGAGTCAAACCATTACAACACCGGGCTGTGTGGTATTGTTTGTGTCTGTGTCACTTTGAATCTGACGAGGGGAAATCCCCTTCCGCGCCCCCCATTCAGGACCCTTTAAAACCTTAACCGTATTTTTAAAAAGGTATGTATTTCAGCGTGAGAAACTGTAGGTGTGGCGTGTGAAACCACTCAAATGCGTGAGTGTTGCGGTCAATGCGTGAGAGTTGGCAGGTACTTGCAGACAATCACGCATATGCACAAGAAGGGGGTTTGAAGAACTCAGCGGGGATACAAGACCCTCCCCTGGGGTCTGATGGCAGCTCGGGAGATACGCCGGTCCAGCGCTGCAAGGCTCTTCCACAGACTGCAGGAAGACCAATTATTCCACCTGGAGAGGGGCAGAGGGACGCTCCTAATCCCCCTTCCTACCCACCCCGATTAGCCAAACTACCTGGAAACCCCCCAAACCCCGGCTACCTATCTTGACCGCCGGCTGCCCCCGGCTCCGGTCTGCACCCTACCGACGAAACGGCTTCCCCGGGCGCGTGCGGTTTGCCTGACGGGGCTTCAGCCCGTTCACCTGAACCAACCTCCATTCCCTAGGATGACCTGCCGCCGCTCCCACACCTGAAAACTTCCCCTGGCTCACCTCTCCAGCAGGTGATCCCCTCAGTCAAGGCGGGCTGGTGCCATTTCCTTCTCACAGTTTTCTCTCTAACACTCATTACATTACTGTCAGGAGACAGCTGCTAAAACTTTGTATGATCATTCTAATAGTGATTATACAATTTCGATTTTATTAACCCATTTTGTTTTGTACAAAGAACGTGATCTCGCAAATCTCGCGAGAATATAACTGGGCTGAATCACAAGAAATTTTTCATGTTATATATGCATTAAAGTGATGAATTAACTAGCCTACGTCCTCCAAAACAAACTGTTGTGACACTTGTTGCAGTAAACCTCAGAGCTGTTTTTGAACAAAGAAATAGCTGTGAACCTGTTTACTGATAGGAAAATGAGCATACTATGCAGCACTATGGAGTGTTTTTTCAATAATATAATGCTCGTCCACTCCCATTAACTCAACAGTGAGCTCTACATTGCATTATCTCCCCACCTCCCACATATTTCAGGGCTCAGTAGCACCGCCTCTCCGTGCAACTGATCCCTCACAGGACTGCTTTAATAAGAAGAATGAACCTCCTCCTGCAGAAAAACTGAGATCCCAAAGAAAAGATCCGAGTCTGCCCTCTTCAGTTTACCGCAGCTGACAGGAAACTGTTGCACGCATCGAGTCGGAGAGGAGCTGCAGCCAGATCATCCTCCAACATAACCGAGTCCGCCCCGTGCAGCAAACCAACCCGGAGGCAACAGTTGGATTTTTCGCACGGAGCCATCCAAAGGAAACTTTGCCCCAAAAACTTACGCAAGGAATCGGAAGCGACCAGGAAAAAGCGTAACAAGTCAAAGCACAGTTTTTTTTGTATTATTGGGTATTTTATCACTGGGTGTTTTGGAAGGAGGAAAAGAAAAGATGTCTCAACCAAATTACACTGGCACGTATCATTTGGTGGATATCGAAAATATGGATTCCTACCTCGCAGCTTTAGGTATGCTGTCTTTATGCTGCTAACACCTTTCACTCGTATGATGCTTTAGGTTGTAATTAACTTGTGTGTGTGTGTGTGTGTGTGTGTGTGTGTGTGTGTGTAAACCTTACTGCTGCTGTGTTAAACTCGCCTAATCTTCAAAGACTGATTTGATGATGTGGACCATCTTCATTTGCAGCAGCGCATTAGTGTGATGAAATAACCACCTTGTCCTTTTTATGACCCCCAACTCCCACTCTCAGTGTGTATAGCTCTGGCTGCGCTGAATTCAACACATAAAACCTCTCTATAATGATGACATGTAATTTATTCCCCATCTTATGTGATCCCCCACTTGTATGTCTCAGATATAAATTTTGCTCTGAGGAAGATCGTGTGTCTGCTGAAGCCCACCAAAGAGATCACCCATGACCCGGCCTCGGGAGCCATGAAAATCCGCACTCTCACTACCTTCAAGAACTTCAACATGGATTTTACTATTGGCAAAGAGTTCACCGAAGATCTGGGGCCTGTGGACGGTCGTACCTGTCAGGTGTGCGTTTGTTTCTCAGATTTTCTTTGTATATGTGCATAAAGTTGAATTTACTAGTGAAAAAAGCTTTATAGCCTACATTTAAACCCTGAAGGAAGTCGACCCACCTCCTGGTGAGATGTGTGTCGTAACCACATTCCAACCATCCGTCTCCTACAAGTGATTTGAGAGGGGCAGGAAGAAATGAATGAGAAATACTCCCATTATGATGGCTGTGCATGATTAGAATAAGAAACACTATCTTCTTTTGTCCAGTACAGAAAAGAAAGGAAAAGAAACTCACAAAGCCCCTTGTTCCTGTTTGGTTAAACCAATAAGCTACTTTACATACTAATTGCTGGGACTGACATCATTTCTTTGCTCTTGCAGACGACGGTGAGCTGGGAAGGAGACAAGCTGGTGTGTGTACAGCGTGGAGAGAAAGAGGGGAGAGGCTGGACTCACTGGCTGGAGGGGGACAAGTTGCATTTGGTGAGTGTGCACTACTAAGAAAAAAAGAAGGGGGAAGTAAAGGTCAAAGCAGAGGGGGGGAGGGGTGACGGAACAAGGAAAATTTAAGGATAACAACGGTGAAGTCGATATGCTAAATGGGAGAGGACATGCAAATATGGCAAGGGTTGGTCTTTCATTGTGTTCTGTCCTTTGCAGGACGATGGGTCATATGAAAAGCTTTGTGCCGTTTTGTAAAAACGTATGAAGAAACAAAAGACACAAGAAGAGTCTTAAATGCACATTTTTACCACGTGCAAGAGAAACTTTAAAGCTTTTGCAACACTGGAACAATCCGCATTGTTCAGCTAATACTTTTTCTGCAGTGGACACACAACAGTGTGTTGTTGATGCTAAACTCGGGAGAGAATTGTGAAAGAAATGCCAGCGAGGATCAAGGCTTAAAATGGTGGATTTTAAACGTTGTACAAAGCTGAAGAAGGGAATAGTGCAAGATGGATGAAGAGAGAGTGAGGGGGAGCCAGGGAAGGAAAGGGGGAAGGGGCTTAAAGATAAGTGGATGGGTGGTGAAAGAGAAGGAAACATGTGAGGTCAAAGGATGAGCGGAGAGAGAAAGAGACGTGGGGTGGCGGGACTGTTTTGGATACAGTCCCAAGTTTGTGTTGCCTATCGCTCATTTAGCCCGTCTTTGATGTGTCTTATTCATTGTAACTGTTCATTTGACACCCTTCCCCCTCCTCCCTTTTTTCTCTTTTTTCCTTTCCACCGCCTCTCTGCAGGAGATGAGAGTTCAGGGCATCGTTGCCAAGCAGGTCTTCAAGAAGGCTGACTGAAGTTCCTGCAGGCGTGCAGTAGAAAATAACCCCGTTTGAAAAGTAGTCACTACAGGAGCTGAATCATGTTTGAAGCATTTTTATTTGAAACCGGGATAGTTTTGAAGATGAAAGATAACAGAAGACTGTTATGTGTTCAGTATGACTGTGATAACAGAGATAAGCTCAGCAGAACAAGTACGACTTTATAAACATTCCCAATATGTCTCCTCATATACACAATGTTATAAACAAATCATACACCCATCATGGATTGCTTCTGTGTCTTCAGTACATGGCATGGTGCATGAAGTTTGACAGTAAAAACTTATGTGTGTATGTTTGTGGTATTGTTACGTCATATTTGTAACATTTACAGGTTTTAATACTAAAATTGAGAGGTTGAAATTTGGTTTGGAAGATACCCCTGAAGTTTTTCCACTTCTTTTACATACAGAATCCACTATGTGAGTCACTGGAATAATACAAGTTTGAAAATAAATAAATCTTCTCATTCCAAAAGAAATTTAGACCCCATGTACACTGTAAATAAATACAGAAAGTAAAGTAAATCACTCATACTCTACATTATGGAAAATAGTACAAAGAAAAGACATCAGCACCTTTTCTGGGAGGGGGCACTGATAACATTCCCATTGGAAATTATGGATGATATTTGCCCTGGGTTAAATGGTGAAGAGATTTTCCAGGTGCAGCTCTTTTAAAACAAATTTGAATCATAGTTCTTACTCATGTAAGGAGCAGAAACAGTGTTTTTTTTAGCTGTTAAGAAGGACTCCACCTGTTCTTGAGTTGAAGTTTACATCAAAGTCCTGCAGGTGGCAGTAAACCCTCTATCTTTGGTGTGTGTAAGTTCAAATAAAAGATAAAAAAAAAAAACCTTGGGTAACTCCATGACACCTATACGGGTGTCATTCTGCTCCACACCACTCATCCTCCTGTGGCTCTGATGGCAACCTGAAAAAGTTGCTTTTGTTGTATCCTCCGCTTCCACTGAGATTAGTTTCAGGAAATGAAAAGGCTGGCGTCATAGGCGTTTTGGTAGCGCTGCTGTCAAAGCTGTCTTTTATGCAGCAGACCTCTATAGGGTTGTCTGAGGAAGATAGCCAGAAAAAATATGAGTGACCTTCCTTCAAAGAAATCATATGTGGGGTTTATTCAAATATACACATTGGAGATAGATATACAGGTACTGCTTGGAAAATTAGAATATCCTGAATAAGTGCATGCATTTCTGTATCTTAACTTAAAAGATTAATTGCACATATATAGATAAATATATCCAAATCAATATATTTCAGCTTGTATTTGTTCATATTTTCTAATAAGGATTTGCAGCTTCAGAAAACCTCAAATTCAAAAACTCAGAAAATTAGAATATTACTTGAAATCAGTAAAAATATGTTTTTTAAATACAAAAATGTCAGGCCTATGAAAGTAAACCCTTGCATTTGTACTTAGTACATAAAATGTATTGGTTTCAGCTTTTATGTTGAATTGCTGGAATAAAACAACTTTTCCAGCATATTTAGAGTAAGAGCATATTTCTAAGTAGTGCCTGTATTCTTTAACGAACAGGAAAAGCAGCAAGTATAGTTTATGTAAAGCGTTGGAGATCCATGTATGATAGAGGGATTTGTCAAACAACATAACAAAAATGTGGCATGCAAGCAGAAAGTAGGTTTCTATTTCAGATATAGGTCTGGTTTCTCCCTTCGTGTGTAACCAGGCTTTTTGCTTCATCTTGATAACTCTGAGGTGCTTTATACAGGGGACCCAAACAAATATCTACAATCTTTCAAGCCTTTGATCACTGTGTCTTTGAGGCTCATGATGCACGGCAGTTTTCAAACTGGGAACTTTAATCTATATGTCACAATTGCCTGGCCGTCCTTAAATGTACTTCGGGGGGAAATAACCTGGCAAACTGGCTGACTGTGCTCCACAAAGTTCTTCTTGGACTGGTTCCTTCATATTTGGGAGTCTATTACAATGTATTAATTCATTTTCAGTTCATTAATTTGATGGTCCCTATGTGTGCATCAAGCTTGGGAAAAGATCATTTAGTTTGTTGGTTTTTTATGTTCATTCAGTAGAAAGAAATTCAGTTTTTTTGTTTACCGTTTTTATGTTGAAGTATGTTGGTCAGGTTACCCTTGTGAAGGAAATCATGACCTCTTTGGGTTTTGATTTGCTTGAATAATAGTTGAAATAAAATATTCTGTATGCATACATAAAATGTAGATATACAGAGCCTTAATTTAAAAACTTTCATGTCACACTTTGCTGCAGCATAACTGAAAGTCAAATGTAAACAGTTCCTTCATGCACCTCAAATTTAATTGGTTTGCTTTGACCTTTGTGTTGTGTAATCTGCAGCTATCCTGATTGGGTTTAGACTGGGAGGCCGCCATCCTTTAAAGCCTATTATCGGTAATTTTCCTCTGACATTTTGGATCATTATCTCTGTTTGATGAACCTAAGTCCAACCAGCGTCACTGCAACTGTAACGTTTTCTCTCTAAATTGAACAGAAAAGAAACATGCAGACAGAAAGTGTTTGTGGGGTTTATTACCTTCATTGTAAAGAGGTAACTTGTAGCTGTCCATGGTGCAGCTCTCTTGGCAGTGAGAAGGCAGATCTGGACTGATGTCTGGCATTAGAGCTATCTCCACCGGAGTGACAGGAACCCTGGGCCTGTCTGTTCATAAAGAGAACACGACACATCACCAAATCAGCTGATTCAGCCTCATTCTCAGAAGCAAAACAAATTATGACCAAGGCACAGGTGGCTCAGTTGGATCCCGCCACTCCCACCCTCATTGCCTCCAGTAATGGCACTGCTGATAAAACTCAAATGTAAGTCGCTTTGGATAAAAGTGTCAGCTAAATGACAGTAATGTAAAGGAATGACAAGTGGCCCATAGGTCGCACTGTAATCTCAATCGTCAATACACAGCAATCAGATGATGTCAGCTCAGTGTTTCAAAGTCTATGCAAGTGGGACTACTTTTATGATTTTTTCCAGTTAAATTACCAGATAGAAACTTAAATGACTCCCATATTTGATGTACTTCAGATTCTGCTTCATATAAATAGTGGTATTACCATTATTTTGCCTTCCGTCAAAGCCTGAATGTGGCTTTTTTACCATTTAAATGATGCAACCCAATCAGCACAGCATCACAATTAACGTTAAAACCTTACTGTAAACCTATTCAGGAAATAAAGTGTGTCACTCCGACATCAGGATTGGCTGTATATCTTTAGTGATCAAGAGATGTCACGATGTAAGAATTCTGAATGTAGTAGGCCG
This sequence comes from Craterocephalus amniculus, assembly GCA_036024015.1. NCBI lineage: Eukaryota > Metazoa > Chordata > Actinopteri > Atheriniformes > Atherinidae > Craterocephalus > Craterocephalus amniculus. The sequence goes on from JAVQJG010028865.1 coordinate 12,029, forward strand.
GGTGTGGACGAAATAAATAGCAGAAAGTGATGGGTTAGTAAATATGAGCAGGACTAGATACGCGTTAGTTTCTTCCTACTCCCTTTAAGAGATTCGACAATCAGTTTTTGGTTAGCCCATATAACAATGAGAGGACATAGATCTTAATGGGAACTATTAACATCAGCTTGTCAATATGGCTTTTCTTTAAATAAAATTGTTGTGTTTTACATTGTTTATTGTTGTAATTTGTTTATTTTGTTTTGAGATTATGTGTGAAATAAAGATTAGAATCTGAATCTAATCTAAGACTTGATTTGACCAACAAACCACATTTATAATGTGGGGGGGTGGGGACATGAGCTGTTACCTTTCTCTCCATGACCCCTGAGTGTAAGACCTGTTTTTTTTGTTTCATCTCTCCACACAGCTGTGTTCTAAATGTTTCTGGGAACTGCAGCCTCAGCTTTCTGTCATTGACGCTCACCATGGGGGGGTTGCGTTCTGTGGTGAACCCTTTCACATTACAGTCATGAAGTCTCATGGCAGCCAATAAAAAAAACCATGTTCGCCTACATCCTGTTAGGGTTCTTACTTGCTCTGCAAGCTTGTCTTTACCATGCAAATGATATGATGTTGATCTACAAGACTACTGTAGTTCGGTTAAAATCAAATGTATTTATATAGCACCCTAACACAATTTCTCTGTTACCAGCTGCTGTCAACAAATACAGATAATACACAAATTACATAAACAGATGGAATATAAATCATGTTTTAAAAAACACTGTGCTGCCTAAGTAACATGTACTTTTGTACTTTTCTAACTTTGAGGACAAGTTATTGATATAACTATTTGGGTAGTTTGTGGTTTGTCCATTGTTTAAAGGAGACTTTTTTCTCTCAGATTGTAGCTACGACTTTATGTCCTATTAGATATGGTGGAGCACACAACCTGAAAAATGTTTAGCTCTCCTTTTAATTCAAATTGTAAATTTAGTTCTGCATGTAAATGAGTAAAGTGATTATTTCTCAGATAATCACATTGGAGATCAAAGGCTGCAGGTCAGAGATGAGCCATAGGTTCTTAGAAAAATTCTCCCTTCCTCAAAAAGTAACTTGTAATGTTAAAAAATAACATCTGATTGTGACTCAGAATTAAAGCGATACTTCATTTTAACGTGATCTTTTCAGTTTCAAACGCTGACTGTTGAACTGATAGACATTTGGAAAAAATGTGAGGTTTCCTTTTTCAGAGAGTTTGTGGTGTTTTTTTTACTCAAAGTTGTAAGAATTCACAAATATGGTTTCTTCCATTGGATGCACAAGAATGATTATCATAATTATATTCACTTATGCAAGGTGATACTGATAAACTGAATGTTTCACAAACTAAATGTATCTCTAAGATGGCTATATCTAATTTTTTTTCAGTTTTGGAATACAATCATAAAACCCATATTTACAGAGGGCCGGATTAACAACAAAAGTTCCCCTATCTCTTTAGCTTGTCAGCTTAAAAATTAGTATGCAGCACCTAAAAAATAAGATTGATTTTACTTATTTTCTTTCTTTTTTTCTTATTTTGTGATTTTATTTTTGTTTTTAATTCTTTTTATTGCTTTCTTGCTGTAATGTTTCCGATGTCATGTACATAAAATGTGCTATACAAATAAACTTGCTTTGCCTTGCCTAAAAAATAAGATATTAGATTTTGCTTTAATGCAATCCCCTCTGTGTCAAGTGTCATATTTTGAATAAAATGACAATAAATAAGAGGATACTCAGTAAGTGTGTGCAAAAAGGTTATTTAAATCCAATCCTAATCATCTAATAGAAGATTCTCTCCAGAGAATAAAATCCACATTTTACGGACATCTGGATATTAATATATAAAAGAAAATGTATTTCTTCTTGGTATCTGTGCATCACACAATTCCAAGTTTCTTGTTGACATGAGTGTAAGATGGACATCAAAGCATGATTGGCAGAAAACCGTAACATCTCCAAAGTCTTCACCTCATCAATCTTAACCTTGAGCCCTCCTGAAATTTTGAGCCCTCTGGACACCATCATAGCAAAAATGTAAATGCACCAAACTAGACGAACAAACAACCAAAACAGACAAACCCCCCTGCTATTAAATCCTCATACATCGTGCTTCTTTTCATAAATCTCTTAATTTCAGACTTGCTCAAAACTACCAAATATTACATGAATGTTTTTCATTTTAGGATTTTAACTCCTTAGATGCGATGCCGGTTGAATCATTTGAATTATTTATCATTTATTTATCATTTATTTAAAAGCCATTTAATAAATAGTAAGGTAATGGGAAGGCATGCAACAAAACTTCGAAAATCGATTTAAAATCAATGAAAACTGTTTTAAATGGAAATCAATGTGGAAAAAACGGAAAATTGATTTGCATGCAAGGCATTAATGCAATCAATCCAGATGATGTTCAAAACAAATAAAACTTATTTTGTTCATAAACAGATTTGTGATCATTTTCATCCATCCATTTTCTGAACCGTGAGAACCCACGCATACACGGGGAGAACATGCAAACTCCACACAGGAAGGCCAGTTTCAAGCCCCTCCTCAGCCGGAATCTGGCTCCGACCGACTTGGGACTTGAACCGGCCTTCTCACTGTGAGGCCGCAGTGCTAACCACTACACCACCGTGCAGCCCATAATAAACTATGTTTCACTTAATCCAGGTATGACACCCAGATTAAACATCACTCGGGGAATAAGACAAGGATGCCCGGTATCACCTAAACTCTTTATTTTATGTACCCAGATATTGGCATACATGATTGTTAATGATCAAGAATTTAAAGGGATAAGCATATTAAACCATGAATTTCAAATTAGTCAATTTGCAGATGATACGGTTTTCTTTTTAAAAAACAAATCAATAGTTAATAAAGCTTTGGATATTATCAAGACTTTCTCTAAAGCATCAGGTTTAAATATGAATATCAAAAAAAGCCAAATACTACCTCTTTATAATTGTACAGAGTCACAAATTATGTCCATTCCGGTCAAAGCTGAAGTCACCTATTTGGGAATTAAAATAAATAGGGAAAAAAAAATGGAAGAAAAAAACATGAATGAAAAAAATATGAAAACCACCTTAAATCACTGGTTAATGAGAGATTTGTCCATATTTGGCCGTAATCTGTTGTCTAAATCAGAAGGAATATCTAAATTAATATATCCATGCTATTCAATGTAT
>JAVQJG010028871.1:0-28672 GCA_036024015.1 Craterocephalus amniculus
AAAGCATCATTCTAAGTAAACTTTAGTACATTTTAAAAAATGATTAGCTATTTACTTTTCTAAGTTTTGTTTTACGTTTAGTTTACATTAGATGACTACTTTAGTTCATAACAACCTAGAATCTAATTTATTTTCTGAAAAAAGGTCTTATTCATATGTGCCACCCTTTTCTGAGGATGTGCCCCTGCCTTGCCCCCCCGTGAAAAAATTTCTATACACGCCACTGCTTTTCGCACAATAGACACAGTAGATATCAGGGAGGAAGAACAAAACTACAGCGGCTTGTAATGCGTGAGGCAACACAAAGGACATGTTTCCTTTGATCTACACACCTCCTACTCATCAAAGGGAAAAGGTAACTGTGAGGTTCCTGACAGTAATGGGCCTCTCGGCGTATTGTAGGATGGTGGGCTCACGTTGGCTCTTTGATGTGAACTGTTATACTCATTATCAATGATTCGACCTTAGCAGTAAGGCCGGTCAATGCTTGCTGAAAAGTTATTTGTGCCTGTAACCGTGAGCTATTTGTTGATGTGAATAGAATTAAAATTTGTAATCTGGTAATTGTAGGAATGCCACAGACTTTTAAGGCAATACAAAGTTCAGTTTGTCCAGTGGAATTGAAAAACCTTTGCAATCAATTTGCCATGAAAACGTTTACTTCAGGTTTAAGCAGTCTGTAAATATCAAGCATCAAGGGAGCAAAGTGATATCCCAAAAACAGATCTGGTTGGTTTGACCCAAAGGCACTGCTTGTTCCATTTTGTCACACTCTTTAAATCCTCTTTCTCTTGTTTTTCAACAAGTAATCCTGAATCCAATAATGCAACTAGATGTAAGAGCTCAATATCTGATGTTAGTGTGTTACCTTAAGGTCAAGTTAAACAAAGAAGCTTTTGTTCCCTATTTAAAATGCATTCTGGGAACCCTTACCAGTATGACAACCTAGAATACTTGGCTCATTGTGTTTTCTTTGATTGTTCCTGGTGGAGATCAAAACTCATTGCTCTGAGTTGCTACCAAATGCATCATAATGGCAAACCATTTCATGAAAGTGAGAGAAGGCCAAATAATTCACGGAGTTAAAACACAATACACCTCTTGTCTGAAACTGACACACAATAGGATGGCCACACCCTCACACAATTCTGTAAGTCTGTTTTGTATTGATGTGTTTGTGTGCATTAATGATACGATTTAATATCTAGAAAATTCATCAAATTTCCACTAGTTGGAGAAACCTGGAGGGAGTTCTCTTGGAAGAATTTCATTAGGTTGTTTATAAAAACCAAGGTCAGAAGCAGACACATGGATGTGGAACAACCATGCTGGAGAAGATGTGTATCACAAAATGCAGATCATGCACATATATTCTGGAAATGTGATAAGATTGGGGTGTTGGGATATAAGCTTCCTAGAGTTGAGGTACTTTATCTGTGTAACTTTTAAAAGGAATATGTACATGGGGAGACAGGCACCTGCTTAGTATACTACTAACAGCCAGGAACAAAAGCTATCACAAGGAGATGGGGCAGAGTGGACCCCCTGGAACAAGAACAATGGATAGAAATAATGGACCGAGTATATGAGATGGAAAAGTTAACATCCACTAAGATTACAAGAACCACAAATGGAGAACAATTGGTTGAAATGGACAGTTTTTAAGAATTCGAGCAACGACAAGGATGTCTGGAAAAACACTAGACACAAAGAGCAAAATTGAAAGAGCTTACGTAAGAGCAGGAAGGAATGTTACACCCCAGGACTTTATGTTAGGTCCTGTTTGTCTCTGTATTGTTATGTATATGTATGGATGATGATGCTTATATAAAATGTGAAAACTCAATAAAAGCTTCAGTGGAAAAAATAATTAACAGCTGAGAAAAAATAATAATAATGGGATTTTAAATTAAATATTGATTCACATTCCTCAAACCCACTTGGTGTTAATGTGTGGTTTCAACAGATGATATGGGGCAAAAGCCAAACGTAGACCCTCCACCACTGCTGTGCTGGGATTTCTGTACGTCCTACAGCAGAAGAGATGAGGAGTGTTCTGTTTTCTGTACAATGTCAGAGAACAGCGCAGAGAACAGTCTGGAAGTAGTTGTGGAGATTTCGGCTGCTTTAACATGAGGGGAAAGCTTTAATTTAGGAAAATAAACTGAAATGAGACAACACATATTTTTAACTTCATATCTTTCCACACATTTGTGTGTTAGTTGGTGGCAAGTGTGTGCATCAGGTCAGAACACAGAGAACAAAGGGAAAATTACATCCTGCCACGTAAACAAGATAAATAACACCAGACTGTTTGTTTTTTGCTGACAATGACTAATATACCTGATCTATGGGTAAGGTAGCTAACATGGCTTTCTGAAACCCAGTCAGTGCTTTAAAATGGAAGAGGAAACGAGGATTTCATTCTTAACAGCAGCACATGAACGTTTGGTGAACAGGGCCTGTATTTTTCTGAGTGAATTTAGCAAAAGTAACCTAACATAGCAGATATTTTTAAACATAACATTATTTGTTCTTAAGGTGACATAGTGACCAACAAATGAAAATAACTGTCGCAGATGCAAGTGTGGCTGCAGCTTAAAGACTAGTAATAACAAAACTTTGTCAAATAGCTGATAAAAAAGGAAACTGACAGCTTTCACAAAAGTTTGAAGCTAATTATTTACCAACTTTTGATAAATAATTACATTTATATTTAATATGTAAGTGTGTCTTATTAGTTATTTAAAGCGTTTCTGGAAGATGAAGCATAAGATGATGCCTAACTAATATGAAAATGAGAATAATTTTGAAATCACCTAATAAGATCAGCACCGATGGGCCCACTGCCTGTCGTCAGTCCAGCTTTCCATGCTGCTGGACATGTTAGTACAGGAGATATGAGGTGATTGGAAGTCATCACCGCCGCAGTTAAAGCAGTGCTGAGATTGTGCAGCACACAAAACAGCTGCTGGATTCATCTATACATCTTAATGAAGGCAGTTAGTTGTGGGGAGCAGTTTAAAAGACAGGGTGCATTTGTTTGCCATATAGAAGATGTGTAATGCCTTAAAAGAAAGATGAGGTCACGTCATGATCATTTTTTTGGATTTATTGATTTTAAAAGAACAATCCATTCAGTTACCACTTCCTTTTATGAATAAACTATTGCTAATGGAAAACCTTTAACCTTTATTGGTTCTTGTTTTGCTCATAAACCGTAAGATGAGAGCTGCTGCCTCAACAACTGTTTCCTGATTGACCTGAAGTGTTTTTTTCCCCAAGCGCTTCAGTCAGAGATGAGTCATCATCATCATGTTTGTTTGCATTCACTTCTAATCAGGCTCTTCACCAGATACTTAAAGGAAAATTACACACCTCGCTTCATCATCTCCTTCCTCTTGTTTTTCAGAAATTAACCTGGAAGACCAAAGACGTCAGCAAGTGCACCGTCAGAGGGAAGAACAGCGTGAGTTCAAACTCTACTTCGGACTTTTCTCCTATGACTCTATTTTACCAAACATTTCAGCCTTTCCTTGCAATTCCCTTTCTCTTCACTTTCAAAAAATTTAATTAAAACTCCCACTGATATGTGGAAATATACGTATATTGATATAAGTTTCATGTAATCTGTGTGCACAGAGATATGGGAAAGATGACTTTTCCTCTTTGTAACAGTACTGTAATACTGGATCACCTCGGACATGTCTTTGCATTTCAGGATGAGTGCTATAACTACGTCAAAGTGCTGGTACCCCGAAACGATGAGACTTTGTTTGCCTGCGGCACCAATGCTTTCAACCCAACCTGCCGAAACTACAAGGTAAATGTTCCAGCACTGGCTTAGCTGCTTTTAAGAGGTGCTACATTATGATCTTTTATGTTATAATTCTTTACCCAAGTTAAAGTAGCTTTTATAGAAGAAGAAAGGGGGGAAAAAAAAGGTTGGTATCCTTGCATGTCGTGTTTTAAATCATCCATCGTGGGCTCCTTTCCAGCTCAGTACATATTGATTGTTTCCAGGCTGCAGTGGTGGGAAAAAAAACTAGAGGCTATCAGAAGCTCCTTAAAAAGCATTGAATTATCTGAAAAAGCTAAGAGTAGTCTTAATAACTGTTTAATTGAATTTATTCCTCCACTTCATAGGCTCCAGGCCTAATCTCACTAGACTGCAATTGGTCCCTGAGGGTTGGAAATAATGCATGCTATTAAACATTAAACCCAGTGAACGGAACAATACATGAATTTACTTCATAAATTGTGCGTACAATTTCAGTCGGGGCCATACTTTGCATACCTAAAACTAATAAAACCAGATTTTATTTTTATTTTTTCTCTTATCTCCATTAATTATTCTGTCACAATTGATAATGTTGTGATGCATCAGCCTGAACAATACTATGATTTACAGATTGAGTATTGGAACAGTAACTAGTGATGGGGTTTTAAAATATATCGGTCAGGCCAATAATCTTAACCAGCTACATTGAATGTTTTCTATCTAATTTCAATTGAGTATTCATGCAGGATCCTTGTGTTTATTTCTGTTTTAAAACATTTAGTAAATTTTTTATTTGCAGCATGTTATTTTTTTTTTAATCCTGTGGCCCGGCTATGACAGAGTTAACTGTTAGGTGGCATTTTATCTCAATGAATTTGAATTGTTTTTATATTGCTTTAGGATAAAAATGCTGGAAATGATGGACTAAATCATGGAAATCAAGGAAGTGCCGCACTAAGTCATCAGAGTTCTGTCTTGTATTGCATTATGATTAGTTTATAACATGATAAAAGGAATGCCTTTAATCCCAAGATTAAAATGATATATCACATTAATGTCTGAAAGGATCAAATGGGCTTGAGTGCCTCAACAATAAAACCCAAACAGTTCCTATATAAATCCTAAAATCTCAGATGCTGCTTCAGGGCTTTGCTGCTTTTTTTTAACTTATTTTTTTGCTGTTGTGATGCTAAAAGTTTGATTGACAGCCAATGACCCCATTTAGCAGAAAGTTCCTGCGTTGCAAGCCTTCATGTTGAGAAAAACAACACATATTTACCTGAAGATGCGCTTTTTTTTCATTGTTGTAGAGTTTGAATCTATAGGGAGATATGCAGCATTTGAAGAGACAGTGATGCCTTGTCAAGGCAGATATAATACAAGCTTGCACTTTTCAAACTGAGAGAAACGTTTTGCATTCAGTTTGTGTAATTTATTTATTTATGTTTTTTTGTATATGTCTAAAAATACCATTTGTCATCTCAGGGCATGTACTGTATTGTACTCGGGAATTTCAAAACCGTAAGATAATAAGGAACATAGCCACCAAAGATGGGATCCTTGATTATGTAAAGGGAGAAGGTTTATGGAGCTGCACAGATGCTTTACTGTACTTTTCCTACTTATTATTTATTGAGGCCATGCATGTTAACCATTCATAAACTATTTATCAGGCAGCTGCTTGCTGCTGTGATTCTTCATCATAATTGTTGAAAATTTAAGTGGTGCTGAAAGGAGGCAACATATCATAAACACAATGTTTGACTTGCCTGGTCCTGCTGTGGATTTTTTAATTTATCAACTTCCTTGTGTCCACTGGCAGTCAGCCAGAACGTACACAGCCAAACGGATTAAATCTAAAGCTGACTGTTGATTCTAATTGCTGGGCTGACAATGGTACAGATAACTAACAAGCAAGGATTATGTCATTAAATCAGACTAACTTTATTGTGTGATGATAGAAAGAAAAAAAAATGTGTAAGTGTTGGGGAAATGGGGAGTGGACTTGTTTCATGAGGCAGGCATAATGGATGAGGGCAAGTGAGATGTATTCAGATTTAAAAATTGCGAGTCAGGCAGGCAGAAAGGTCAGAGGCTTCAAGACTTGCAGCTGGAACAGATTTAGCTCCCTGAGGAAGAAAATAGCAGACAGGTGTATTTATGAGCCTTTCCAGGAGGCTAAACTCCCCGTTAGCGATTCAGCTAACACACTCAGAACACAGTGCAATCGACAAAGCTGACAGTGAAATATTATCGCAGCACTATCAGCTCAGCTACAACATTATCAGCAGTGTAATTAACCAAGATGCTCAAATAAAACTGTCAACATGTTATCAGTGTAACTTAGCAAGCTGTCAGTAGCAGCATTTTAAGCTAGCTGTTTATGGAGCAGGAATAAAGGCTTCTATTTTCTATTTTCCAAAAAGGCTGCATTACTATTTTTTTTAAATCTTTTTTTTGAACCAAACTGTGAACTTTTCTTTTCAAAATCCGTTTTATTAGTTCATGAACAGTAACATAAAGTAAGTCCCTCTACTTAAATTCTGCTCATATTCCATTTTTTTTTGTAAATGCTATTTTTTCTGTGCTTATTTGTGCTCAGATGACTTCCCTGGAGCAGGTCGGGGAGGAAGTCGTTGGTCAGGCTCGCTGTCCGTTTGAGTCCGGACAGTCCAATGTTGGACTGTTTGCTGGTGAGTTTTCATTTCTGAGAACAAGCTTGTGAAATTAATGTTCAAGAGCCATGTTCAATGTTCTCATGTAATGCATTCATACAGCAGAAAACTTGCAGCTTTCAAGATTTACAGGAAAAATAAAGTACTTTTAATGAGAAAAACTAAAACTAGTCCAGTAAAGCATGTCCTATAGTAAATATGAGAGGGGCCATCTTATTCCGGGGCTATTCCAACAAACCAACTTCCTTTTTGCTTTTGTTTTCTTTATTATATTTTCTCTCAATAATATGCCTAAAGACTTACAGCAGTATGTTTTGTTTTGTTTTTTTATAGGAGGGGATTTCTACTCTGCCACCATGACAGACTTCCTAGCCAGTGACGCTGTCATCTACAGAAGCTTAGGAGATGGCCGACCCGTGCTCAGGACTGTCAAATATGACTCCAAGTGGCTCAGAGGTTTGTCACAGAGATATGAGTTTGACTGAAAGTACATTTAGTACTGGTAGCATTTAAGTGCTTGTAGCTCAGTAAGTTTGTATACGTATAGAAATAACTTAGGATTTAGCCTTTCATCCCAATAAATTGCAGGTGTTTAAAGTAGTGTGTGTGCAGTATTCTTTATAGCTGGCAATAACGTAAAGAAATCCATCCAGACATCAGTGGATGATTGCAGCTTCCTTGGTGGTGCGTTCACAGACCTTCACTGCAGACACCATGATGTAAACTTTCTGAAACCGTTGCTGAAGATCTAGTTTAATGAAGTAAATACTGTTTGATTTAACACAGCAGCCAGACCATCTTTCTGATGCTACAATAATGGACAAGACAAGTTTAGATTAATGAACAAAAAGAATAAATTATAAAAAATGAATGTGCTGAAACACAGTGCTTTAAGAAAAGAAAGAGCTGTAGCAGTCCTCTAAAATACTCTGTACTAGGGATGGGCACAATTAATCGATAATCGATTAATCGATCGTTAAGACTTTAGTCGATTACATTATCTTTAATCAATTAATCGAATGCATCTGTAAACTGGTGCTGAAGCTGTATGTAATTGCATATTTTCCAATGTTACCATTGAATGAATCCTATGTAACTGCCCCAAGAGTTGTTCCTGTTGCAATTAAAATCTAAGTAAGGAAACAAAATAGGTTTTTTCCACCTTACTTAATTTAAATATAGGTTATAAATATTTGATTTTAATATTAATGATTAATCGATAATCGATCGTTAATTCTCCTGATAATGGATTAAGACAATTTAATCGAATACCCATCCCTAGTGGAAAGGATCATCTTTCCCACACCACATGAAGGCAGCATTAGACCCCTCAGTCCCAGCATGGCCTGGTTTGACCAGCACAGCCTACCCGAGTCCTGCTGAGCATGTCCGTCCCTTTCTGAGCCCAGTGGAGCATCTTCTGATGCTGCTTCCAGCAGGATGATGCTCCATGTCACACAGCTCAGATCCATGATTCACTGGACTCCAACGGCTCCACAGCCTCCACATCTCAGTCCGATATTCCAGCTTTGGGATGTGGTGGAACGGGAGATTCTCATCATGGATGCAGCAGCTGTTTGTTGCTGTCATGGTAACATGGAGCAGAACCTCTGAGGAAGGTTTCCATCACTTTGCTGGATCTATGACACCAAGAATGAAGGCGGTTGTGGAGGGCAAAGAGGGTCCAACCCAGTCCCAGCAAGCTGGACCTGATAAAGTGGCCAGAGAAGCCAGAAGTTATATTCTTTTCAATTCCAACAAACCTCTGCTTTTCTCAGACTTTTAGGAGGTAAGTTGGTCTTTCTTTGTTGCTCACTGGTGGGTTCAAACCAGTCGTTAGAGCGTCATGTTTCATAAACTCAGAGCCTGTTAACAGTGATAAAACAAATTAAACGTTCAACAAAACTGAAATATGACTTCCAGCGGCGCTGCTTCAGCAGTGAAGGTTATTACAGAAAGTCAAGGTTCATGACAATTTGAACAGTATCATCTTTTTCCCGGCGGTGTGAAATTAAGCAGACATGCATATTATAGCAGCCTGTGGGAAGCAATTCAATTTTCCCCGCAGTGGTCGCCGTCTGAGGATGGGTATTAAACGCTGCTTGAATTAGAAAATCAAATTATGGTCCAGATCCCCGCAGGCTCAGAGGTGGCGTGTGGTCAGCAGTGTGATGGCGATGGACCGCGTCGCTTCCGTCCTGTTGTCCTCTGCGTCCGTGAAACAGCCAAACCACGGATACGAGAGACTCAGTTTGACACAAAACACAGAGTTCGTATCATTTTACATGCCTCTAAAGACAAACAAAGTGACTTCTTTACTCACAAGCAGAAACACCAACTTTTTGACACAAACAGCACTTTAAAGGAATATTTCACCTAAAAATGACAATTCTTTGATAGCAGTGCCCTGATGTGAGAACAGTCCCTCGCTGCTTTAAAGTGCAGCCTGAACTGTGTGTGAAAGGTCAGACTGTGATGATTTTCACTCTAATCCTGCATTTAGGTTTTTTTGAATGACTTCCTTGAGTATTTCCATGTTTCACTACTTTATCTAATACATTTCAGAGGGAAATACTAGAATTTCACAGCATTTATGACATGAATCGGATGATCAGGTGAAGGAAAATTGCTAAATATTCACTCGGGTCATTTCAAGTGAAAACTTAAGCTCAGTTTCAATTCCTATAAAAATTGTCATTAATTCTCTTCATGTGCTCCTGTGAATTCTTTTAATTGTAAATGTATTCCTTAGCTCTAACAGGTCTATTTCTCTGTTCTAAATTAGGTTAAAAATCCAAAACCTGAAGATAAATAACACTTAAAAGCTCACATCTGCCAATAAATATTCTTCAATATTCAAACATTGTGAGGAACACAAAGTGTTACAATGTTTCCTACTAACTTTGCAAAACTCTAGAGCCACTCCTCATTTCTTTAATGGATGCTTCCAATGAGCCAGATTTTCTTATTACTTCTAAAAGTGGTCTTTAGTTCTGCAGGTTTGCTGGAGGTCTTTCAGTGATAACGATATTTGCAGGATGAAGGTGAGTCCTGAAGAGCTTTTAGCCTAAAAATGTGGGATTTCTCCCCATGGTGTGCAGTGTGGAGGACAAAAGAAGAGTCATTCTTAAAGGGGAAGAGGGAAGAGGACTGAGTTATGACACAAGAACTGGACTGATGGAGTAATGGATCCTCCCTGGAAGCCGAACCTCAGCAGTTTGGGATCATCTGGCAGGAAACATCTTAAGAAGAGCTTTGGAAAGTCCTTCAAAAAGCATAGAGAACTATTACTGCAAGAAATAAAGGCGCTGATCCCTAATGCGACTTTTAGGCTTCTTTTGCATCATAAATTGTATCTGCATTAATGCTGGAAGGTGGAGGCTCCCGGCTGGCACAGCAGCATGAGGGGTGGCTCCTCCTCTTTGCGTGCAGGAGGCTTGAAGGAACTGGTCTGGACTGCTCTTGTGCTGTGAGTGAACTGGTTTGCTTTGCTGAATGCTGCCCCCTTTTAACCGTTTCAATAAATAACTCCACATATTCTCCTGATAGTATATTAAAAAAATGAAGGATGGCTCGAGAGATGCACCATAAACGTTAGAGACACATCCAGCCTCTTACAAGTTTACTTTTACTTAGAAATATTTTGATAAAAGTATTTTTTAGTTTTGGGCAACTCAAACTGTTTAGTTCTTCCTTCACTAGAGGAAAAAACGTACTAAACTGGTTTTGTGTCCGATTAAAATAAGTTGATGGAGCTTAGTGGGGAGCTTTCATTGTAAAGTGAAATATTCATATCTAAGTGTGATGGAGTCATGTCCCGGGAAGCCAGTGGCTGAACATTTTTCTTTAAGCGCTGCACTTAGTCCAAAGGTCCTGAAAGAACTCATAGCCTGATGCCCTCGGTGGGCTCTCAGACCTGACATGACCCCCCCCCAACACACACACACACAATGTTTACTTCCTGTAGGCTCCAGTTAGGGCCTCTTGTCAGGATATGACTGGCTGGTGGTGGAAGTGGAGGTGGGGGGGACGTCTGGGTAAACCAGGAAGCCGGTAAAGGTGATATACTTGGCATGGTTGCTGTAGGCTCCAAAGCCATCCCTCTGGTGGGAGTAGAGCCAGACGGTGTCTCCTGCTTTCAGCGCCAGCATCAGGCTCTGGCTCTGCAGAGCCTTCTCGCCCTGGCTGTCGTCATAGATCATGGCCTGCACCTCCAGGTGGTTCTTCATCAGCTTGACGGACAGCGTCTTCTGCGGCAGCTTGCCTACGTTGAAGGAAAAGTAGTACGCCCCGGGCACGCGGCAGGTGAACACCCCCTCCGTCACGTTAAAGTCTTCTCCGATGTTGACGAACGCCGTGTCGAAGCTGACCGGCTGGTGCCTCGGCATGCCCACCTGGTCCACTCCCAGGATGCTCTGGGTGCGTCCCACGGAGAAAGCAGATCTCTGGTCATCCTCTTCGTCCTCGTCCTCCTCTTGCTCCACCGCTGTGGGCTTGGTCTCGGACCTGGCGTGCTGCGTTGCCTGCTTGCTGCTGGACACATGGCTGTTTTCCTGCTGGGAGCTGGGACGGTGTTGGTGATGGTGTGTCTGGTAGCCGTAGGTGTCAGGGTAGATAAGGTAACCGTTGAAGGTGGTGTAATGTCCGGTGTTGCTGTAGAGTGCGTAGCGAGGGTCTCCATGCAGACGCAGCCAGACGGTGTCACCAAACTCCAGCTGCAGCATGACGCTCTGACTCTGCACCTGAAGAAAGAAGCAGAAATTATTTCCTGGTTATGGAACCGTGTTGGTTTGCATAATCCCATCCTGTACCTCACACAGCTTTTCATTCATGGGGGATAATCCGCTCCGCTCGACTCAGCCCCCTCCCCAAAACAAACACGTCCTGTAAGAGCCTCTGTAAGCTCCGACATGATCTAAGACCTTTGTAAACACTTCCCTAGAGAGGAGAAATAGCCAGAAGAAAGATGTTTGAGCTGCAGGCTGAGAAGTCTGTCTCAGATCTAATAGCAGGAGAACAAATGTAAAAAAATGATGAACCCTTGTTGGTTATTCTGAGCTTCCTATAAAACAAAAAAATTTTTGGTACCAGGCTGTAAAAATCTTTATTTCTGCTGTGAAGTTGCTCTTTTTAACGGAGTATTCTATGGGGATTGGCTCTGTTTTGCAGCAGCACCTTGCGAATTAGGGTTGAAATGCAAATTTTGGCTCTTCTGCATAGGCTTCATGTTTCTGTGCCAAAGATTGCTGCTTGGTCAGAACCAAATATTGGCTGAATGATACTCTAAATGTGGGATAAATCTAAATTTTTTCCCATTCTGGTCATTTTTCCTCAGTTTCAGGCCACGTTTTTGCTGGTGTTCTCCACATGCAGTAGCCTTATCTTTTTGTAATAAAGTGTTTTTATGAAAACCATTTGAGTTCATATTTGAACTTTTTTAAGCTCAACAGGACACCTGGAACCATTTTCATACTCTTTTGAGTTGTTAGAGAACAAAAAAAAGTCCTCTTCAAAAAACTGCTGTAAAAACATCACAAGTACAATTTTACAGTCGCAATTTTACGCTGACCATCAACAGCTCCACTGTGGAGAATATCAGCAGCAGCAAATTGCTGGGGATGCCCAGTGATGAGCTCACCTGGATAGCCAACATCACATCACTGGCAGGAAAGGCACAGACTCAACTTCCTCTGCAAACTGAGGACAGCAAGAGCATCGGCCCTCATCACACAGGAACACTGCAGAAAGCATCCCTGCCAGATGCATCACTATCTGATACGGCAGCTGCACGGCCAAAAGCAAGAAGACCTACGGCAGGAACATCTGTGTCTAACTCACCTCCCTCACAGATGTGTGTAACACCTGGCTCACCCAAATGGAAGTTTCATGAAGACTAAAAGATTTGAGAAAAAAAAACAAAGAATATTAATCTTTAAACGGGACTGTGTGCAAATACTTTGACTTTTAATTGGGCTTTATTTTCAAATATATATATATATATATATATAGGATGGAAATATAATGATTTATTGTATCTTTGTTACTACCTTGGAAAATGCTGTGCTTGTTATAATTTGTCAGCCAACTGTATATTTGTTTTACTATTATTACGTTTATCTTTTTGTTTTTGGGAGCAGGCCCTGAAAAGTTTTTTTTACTTCTGCCTGGTCCTTTTTTTCGGACCAAAGGTCATTAGGCAAGCAATTCTAATTGAGGAAAGAGGAGAAAAGGGAGAAAGAAAGGGACTTAATGATTTTGCTTGCTTATTTTTCGTTTTCTTGTTCTTTTTTATTCGCTTTGTCTTTTATTTTAAGTTAATTAAAAGAGAATTTTTATGTTTGAAAAAAAATCAAGTATCACTTTGATAGATTTGTATTATATCTTAGTCTGATCACAACCATATCCAAATTAAAAGTGTTGTCGTAGAGTACAATGAGTTATTTATTTTTACATAAGAGCCTATCAGTCTATCAGAGGCTGCCATAAGTAGAGACAACCATGGACCATTAAACTTGTCCTTTTCCATTGAAATAGAGGAACTTTCATATTCTTTACCCCGGGAGAGGAATGAAAAAAAACAAGATGAGAGAAAGGAATAATAAACAGAAGAAAAGGAGGATATACATCAGCGTAGTTACCAGATGGAGATAGTTCATGAGGGAGAGGGACATGGAAACGTAAGTTCATTCTGCCTAACAGTGAGGTTTGTTTTGCTGTTATGTTAGAAACATGACAGGATGGTCCAGCAACTTCTTTCTCCTCCATTTGCTCCCATCATTTACTGTCACTGCTATGTAAACAGCAGAGATGCTAATTGCTACGCTTACAGCTCAGGATTTTCCTCTTGAAGCTCTGCCCGGTCCACCAACCCTGCTTTGACTGCGTCTACCTCTTCATATTCCTCTTCTTCTCACTTCATCAGATCATCTCTGAGTTTACAAAGAATGATTTCACACCATCACATTAGCTATTAGCAGTAGAATAGACATGGAGGGCATGCTTGTAATTTATCAGCACCAACAAGAAACAGAATTACATCGTTCTGTACCTCATCACTTGATACGACATACCAAGTTCAATATGTTGATCTTTTTAGATTTATGGCTTGGCAGTGATAATAAAGAGTTAAACGATGAGCTGGATTAATTGACATTGGATTAACGATTCCTAACAATTAACAATGGATTCATTATTACACTCTGTGACTTTAAAGTTTTTGCAGCAGTTTTTGGAAGATTTTTATGTTCACGAACCCCAACCCCAACCCTAACCATAAGGGTTAACCGCATCAGCTATAAAGTCCCCCTAAACTTACCTTCCTCTCTTCTCCAGCATTCTCCTCATAAACTATGGCCTGCACCTCATTTCTGTTCTTCATCAGCATCACAGAGAGATCTTTGTGCGGAAACTTTCCGACAGTGAAGGAGAAGTAGTAAGCTCCGGGGATGCGACAGCGGAACAAACCAGCCTTGGCGTCAAAATCCCCACCGATGTTGACATAGACTGCGTCGAAGGTCACCGTCATTTTGGGTCCACCCTCCATGCTGTTAGTCCGTGCCACAGAAAAAGCGGAACGTAGCTCGACATCGTCCTGCAGACGGGCGAAACCCATCGCACTGCCTGCATGGCTCAGGCACAGCAGGCCAATCAGCACGCACACCTGGAGAAGCATCGTATCTGCAGAAATGCAACAAGGAAAAAAAGTATGTAAATCTTTTTGAAGTTTTAGTCATGAAAACCCATTTTTGTTAGGATGCTGCAGCTGTGACATCGCTGAAGTTTTAGTTGTAACAATGTTAAAAGCAGCAACAGCCAAGCAGCAAGTGACAGAAAAGTTGTGAAATTCGTTTTAGTGGCCATGTTTTCTGCTCCAGTTGGCTGCAGCTCATCTTATTTCATCATATACCTGAAGGGGATGAAGTGAATCCACCACATCATGTCCCACATCTCCCAGCTGCCGGAGGACTCTTTATTCAATTTGTTGCTTATTGATTGTAAAATGTGTACTACATTTTTTATTTATCTCCATAACACAGACTCCTATCTCCATTTCATACATCACTGCTCCACTCTAGATATCACAGATCAGTTTGTATTCACAACACAACTCGGCACATATGAGCTCAGGAGTTTTAAGGATTTTCCTATTAATTGTTTCTAAATTGTAAAATAATAGCAATCGCCATGCATAATTAGAAATGTATCTAAATTTGGTTTTGATTACAAAAGTATTATAGAGGCATAGACCCAGAAAATGAAATTGTCAAAGCCCTGGAGCCAGACCTATTTAAGCTGCATACTAATACTTATTACAAAATCCAACAGAGAAAAATCAAGCAGGGGAAGGTAGATAAGATTCAAGACAATAAATAAACAAAGGGCTGAAAGCTGGAGTGATGGTTTGCACGTCCCCTTTGTATCTTCTCAATGTCTACATGTATACTGTATATCTAAATTCTCCCGAGGAGTGAGTGTGATTGGTTGTTTTCTCTTTGTGATGGACTGGTGACTGTCCTATTGCCTAGTCACAACTAGGATAGGCTCCAGTCCCTCATGATCCTGCAATGGAAAAGGCAGGCATAAAGGATGGGTATGGCTCCAATAAACTTTTTTCAACCTGATTTGAAATAGACATGTGCATCAAAAAACGTTTTTCAAGCTCAGACAAAGACTACAAGCACAAAATTAGGATGTGAGTCATTAAAACCAAAACAAGCACATGTCTGCACATCCCAAAAAATTGATTTTAACATATATAAATACTGTATAAAAGGGATAAAATAAACACACACATGCACAAATTACCGGGGTGTGCTTGAGTCATTCTAGCAGATTGTTTCCAGTAGCGGGGTAATTAATGCATCTTTTATTAGAAGAGACAAGAGCTCTCATTGTCTCATTGTCTCCTCTAATTAACCAACAGAAAGTAGACACACACAAATGGATCTGTCGGCACTCTCAGAGCACCAAAACCGAAAGGAAACCAGTCATCATGTAGGGAGTAAAGACCCACATCATGTCACGGCTTTCTGCTCATGTTATGTCAAGTATGAAACATTTTACTGGATGGAATAAAACTGCTCCAAAACCAGTAAGAAAACATGCCAGTCAAGTACTCAGTTCCATTTTACTTAAACAAAAGGAATTCTTTTTTCCTTTTGTTTGATTAATAGGGAGAGATATTATAAGATGATATCTTCTTTCTGTGCCCTTTGCATATGGGAGACTGCAGAATTAAATAGGATGTATTGAGTTATTTTCTACCATGGTGCAATAAACTTGAACTTGAAATTAAACTTGATTTTCGTTGAGGCTTGGTCTAAGTTTTGCGGCTTTTGGACCAAGAGGTTAGCGTTAGTCAATATCCTCAATAATTTTATTAGGTATTCCATCCACTGCTGGTATGACACAGATGAATGGAAGGCTCTCTTTGTCACCGTCATGTCTAAATATAAAGTTGTGACGATCATTTACATAAATGTCACCAATGTCTGATGACTGAACACTGTTGCTATAACATACAGATGAAGCTAATAATGGAATTACTCTGTCTGAAGAGGGCTTTAGCAGCATATTTGGTAGCAGAAACACACCAGACTAATCATTCCTGTAAGAAGCTTTAATGGTAGTTTATATCATTTACAATAATTTCATTTCTGTTCATCATACCTTTGCTAAATCTGGGATGTCAGCTCATCTGATTTGCTCTTTAATCTCATTTGAAATGTTTCCCTTTAATGTGCAAAACACACTTTTTCTCCCCAGTTGGAATATATCACTGCTGAAGCCTGAGGTTATTTGCTGTTAAAACTAAATGTTTCTCTCATACGTTTAAACTAAATCGACCTCTTAAAATGGAAACTAATTACAATGGTTAATTGTACTTGAGGCAATGAGGCACAACTGATTGTTTTTTACCCGATTGCTTATCCTGCTATAGCAGGGGTTGAAATCTATACTGCAAGAGAAAGAAAGAAATGCTGCACATATTAGAAATGTCCATGGCCCAAATAAAAGGATACACAACTGACAGTTTGGCTTGTTTGTATGATGGCATCTTGCACAAAAGAAATACTCCAGTGCTTGCTTGTCTGTGTAATGGCAGCAGTTTTAGCGTCGTGTTGATAGACCGCTCCACTGAGAATGTGGCGCTTCAGGTTCAAAAAGCAATAAAAGTATAGATCAAACAAACATCTTCCGTAATGAGCTCCCATGGGAGCGAAGCACAGAGAAAAGACCAGGGGAAAACAGTGGAGCTGTTTATGTTAATATGAAGAAAATGAAAAAAGGTGAACTGCTATCCTTGTTTTTTTTTTGTTTTTGTTTTTGTTTTAGATTTTTCAGTATCTTTTTCTTTGTCCTACCCATTTCCATCGTTATAAAGCATCATTTGTAATTGTGGATGAGGTCATTTCTCCTTTACATCTTATTTAGTTATACTGATCTATTTGCAACATGAGAGCTGTAAAATGTTTTTTAAATACATACACAGTTAAATTAGTGTAGGATTGGGTCGGGACAGTAAGTTCATGTCTACCTTCATGTTGTCTCTGTCAGGCAGCAGAGTTCACCATCTGCAACATCATTACATACAGTGAAGGATGATGTACCACTGCGGTGCAGATTGATTATGGAAGGGGAGTTTATATTATATTTTCCATGTGTCTGTGCTTTATGCTGAAAACTGTATTTATTTATGTATATTTTTGTATCAGAACCATTCCAAATCATATTGTGCCAGTTCAGTTAAATGAGAATAGTAAATAATGAGAAACTAAGTAAATTAAAAGTGAAAGCTGATAAGAAAATCCAAAAGCTGTGTTATAGAAATGTATGTGTACACAAACAAAACATTTTCAGATTATATTAAAATGTTATCCTATACAATTTAATTTATTATTTTATTTTTTAAAGGGGATAATGAACACTGGTTTGAGGGGCCCACTATGAAATTTTGCCTATAAGGGCTTATTTTTCATTTTGTTATTCAGTTTCATTAAATCATGCAATATAGCAATTATATAAAAATATTTCATCTTTGTGTAAATGCCTGTAGCGTTGTGTTCCTGAATGACTGTTTCCTCTTAAATCTCCTCACAGCTTCACTGCAGCACTCAAGCGGTAATTATCTTGATGAAAAGTATGCACTCATTTCAAGAGACATACATTCATTTCCCTCTCTCTGCTCCTTGACCTTCCAGTAAATTAAAGCTGATATTAACATAATGTAGCTCTAATTGTCACATGCCAACAAACAGATTAAAGCTAACTGTGATAGATTGAAGCCTCTCCATCACTGTCACGTTAATGCCCAAGAAAGCTAAACAGTCGCTGTTGGTCACAGCCCTCTCGGCTGTGTGAGAGGTCTGACAAAGTGTGCAGCTGTCTCCTTGGGGGGGAAAAACTGCTTCCCTGTAGTCTTTTAGACAGACAGTGTGTTTTCCCAGGATAACAGCTGACATGGCCTGGAAATAGACAGCTTGTGTTTGGCTGCTAGTTGGGCTGCTCGAGGCTGTAAGATGGCGTCATGAGCCGTGAACAGGAGAGGAACAGAAAGAACAACGTGCACTCTGAAAGTTTAGTGTCAGGCTTAATAACAAGCTTAGTAAAATCCAACTGTTTGGGTCAGATTTAAGAACAGCCTACACCAGCTAGACACTGGAGCTAAAGCGTATATATGTGATTTGTGCTCCCTTGTGGAAAAACTGGCACTCAGTGAGAGAGAGTCCCAGCCCGTGTTATTTAATTCATGTTTAGTTGTTGCGTGGTCAGTTTCGTCTGCTCTCTCTTGGATCAGCTATACAGGAGCCTCGGGATCCCCCCCGGCTGCAGCAGTGAACCTTTACTGATAGAGGTCTGTCGGCTTTTGCTGAGGACTATTTGGGCACGGAGTAAAAAGACATGAGAAGAAATTGGCTTATAGAAGGCGCCTGCTCAGCTTTGCAACGAGTCTCAGATAAGAAGTAGTAACAGCTTCACACTTCAAATAGTTCAGAGGCAAAACTCAGGTGTTTACGGGTCAGAAATGTGTGATCTCATAGTTCTGATATTAAGTTATCGGAAAAAGTTTATTTTTAGTAGAGGAATCTTAAAACAAATCCAAAACAGAGTTTTTTTTACAATCATTTCTATTTATCTGGGGAGAAAAAAAAATCTAGTAAAAGAAGCCCAGATCTACCTGTAGCTCCTCCTGAAAGGAATTCCCAGTATGTAAGCTGCTGGGAGATTTCATCATGATACTGAGTCCTGGATTTGCTCTTTTCTTGCTTTTTAGATAAAGAGAAACCTCATGGTATAGTGGCTTTACAATGTCCTGAACTGAGTAAATCCCTCCAGCATATATTTTATGTACCTACTGTATGTATTTTTAAGGTATTTTTACCAAACTGACTCTTTATGGATTCAGGAGCAGTGACATGAACTGGGTAGGATGATCCATCCATCCGTGGTTAATGTTCGGTAGAGATAGAGACGGGTCACTTCGTGGACACATTCTCACACGATTCTTCCTTTTCTCAACCTATTTGCAGCTCGTGGCAATCCATCAAGATTTCTCTGGACATTTCATGAAATGTTGAAATATTTCACACTTCAGGTGTGAAAGAAAGAAACAAGGCAGAAGTGATAGAGCTGGGAACTGGGAGTAAACACTGGTGGAGCATATTTCAAGCTGTGCCAAGAAATTTTCAGCTAAATGAAAAATGTAAACAATCTTTCACTTTAAGTGGGCCTGGAGTGATAAATGCATGTGAGCTGACTCACTGCAATTAAAGATTAAAAGGACAAATCTGCCGCCAGAGGAAAGTTTAAAACCCTTACATATTTTCCTCATCGCGCAATGACACATTTACATTTTCTTTTTAATGTCATGCCAACACACACTTTGACGTGCTGCTCTGGTGAAGAGTTGCCTGCCTCAGTGGCAGTGGCAGCTGATCCTAAGGACAACAATGATCCTAAAGGGATCCTAACATCTCAGGCCAGCATGTCCGCATGGACGACTGACTCAGCCCAAAGCAGAGCTTCTAGTGAGTGTGTTGTGTGTATGTTGTAATGCCTTTTAGGCAAAACTAAAGAGACTCCTGTTTGAACAGTGATCCCTCCTCTGCTGTTTCTCCTAATGTTTCTTGCATCCCTTTAGGCTGCAAGCTAAACATTCTTAAACACACTTTACAGCATAACAATCTCAGCCAAATCATTCACAAATGTTCAGAGTCAGCAAGAGGTGGCAAATAGGTGAAAAGGGAATGCACATAATCATATAGCCTGTTTATGTGAAAATGACAGCAGAAGTACAAACTGAATGCAGATGTCTGCTAAATTTTCTTCAGACAAAAACTTTCAAAGCCCAAGAAAAAAATGAGGAGAAAAGTTTTTAAAAAAAAATCTGAAGTCTTTATTTGGCCTTTTGATGAAATATGGAAATTATTCTTTTTAGCCTATTTTCAATTTTTGACAGTATGATATGTCAAAATGATTATTAGTTGGCTTTTAGTTTTTCTGCTCACTGAGAGATGTATCTGGCTTTTGTGAGAGCTGAAGTCAACTAGATAGCTATCTGCAGCTGACTACAGCCAGAGATACGAATGACTGCTAGCTCATACACCTATCTACAAGTGGTGCACTTAAAAAATAAAAACAAGACTATTTTATTGCTTAAACTTTTCTCATAGCTGCGGCTGCTAAACTAGGAGCAGCTACCCAATTTCTCTGCATATAGCTTCAGATTCTACAGAATTTACATAAACTATTAGCTATAAAAATCCAAAACACAAGTCATTATATTGGTTTCTCTAATCTTTTACAAAGAGTACCTTCATCTTAAACTATAGGTCATCTGCATGTTATATCTCAAGCCATAGCAGTGATGGCTAATTTTGCTCATCATATCCTCTGACACATAAAACTCTTTATGGGCACATTGGGGTAAAACTTTGCTGAACGTGGGACTACATTCAGCTAAACTAAGGCCTGTTTTAACATGAGCCTTGTGTATGTCAGCAATTAATGTGTGGAAGCTGAAGGACTAAGATGCAGGTAAAGAAAATATATGTATTCAGGTAATCTGTTTTAAATGTGCAGTGACTTTTTACCTGTTAACCTCCAACTCTGTACTCCTGTTGCAGGAGTCCAACTGTAGGATTTGTATCCTAAAAGCTGCATTTTCACACACTAAGGTGTTTGGCAGAATATATTTTTTATTCAAGGTGATCATGAGTAGGCCTCTTGAAGTCAGAATTTTGGTGGAAACAGTAGACTATATAGATGCTGTAGGTAAGGATGTAAAAATGGTGCAAAAAAACATGTGCAGCCAACACCTTTCCACAAATGCAAGCTACGATTTATGTAGAAACCATGTGTTTAGAGTGTGAATACTTCCTGAACACATATTTAGTAAAATTTAGTTTTTTTCCAAATTAGACTTCTTTTAAAACTGCACTTTCCCTTTCTGTTGATTTCATTGTCGTTGTCTAATAGTGATGCATCACAATGTTTTTAGATTGAATAAATATTGATAACCATGAAGGTGATGTCTCTGCCATCACAGCTGATATTGGGAGAGAAACTCTGGGCTTTGCATATGCTTTTCCCATGCATTGAGATTAGAGACAGATGCATGCTGTGCTTTGTAAATTTGGCAAAAATATATGCAAAAGGCATAATCCTGCTTTTGTGGCAAGACACAGTTCTGTGTTTTTAATAGGTTTAAAATGCCGCCTTAAGCAATGACATGAACCTTTCTCCTATTTATTCTGAAGGTTTTGTGGTTTCAGGCTTTGTGGCTTGACCTGGAAGATGAAGTCAGCAGGCAAACTGATCTCTGTGAGGTTTAACTTATTGATTGTTTCACTGCTAGCCCACTACTTCCAGAGACTACTTTCAACTGTACACTCAAGTGTTTAAAGTAACTCTGGTATAAATCGTGTTTTACTGAAAAGCCATCGAGGTGTCTGCAGTTAGTCATGAAAAATATTCATTTAAGCCATAATACCAGGAGGAAAAATACACCAGTTTGGAAAAAAGCTTCAATTTCCTGCAAAGAAATATACATTTAAAAAATCTTTTCATTGAATGCAACCAGAATCCTTCTATACTGAAAATGAAGAGTGGAAAGGTATTGTTTTGTTCTTGATGTGTGGTGTGCCTCTGACATTCCCTGGCCTCTTCTTCCTCCATGGGTGATTATTTTTGCTGGCATCTGATCTCCACAAAATCCCTCAGACTATGAACATAACACTGTTTGACATTCTGAGTCGATCCACTCGAGCTAAGATCTAAAGTGGTCTCCTGGAAAAGACAGACTGAGGAACACACCGCTGGATGTTTGTGTGTTTTCAAGCAGCTGAACCTGTTTTGTGTTCGAAAGGTCAGCCTGTCAATGATTTCAAACCCAACTGTGTATTTCTATTGAGCGTCATGCATTTCTATTTTGAAATAATTGATTTCTAAAGCAACTTACAGACTCTGGAACTGTCTCAGAGGCTTGGTCAAAGCGTTTGAATAATGCTATTGTCCCCAAACATCTGCATATCACCGCGGGCGTCTTCACTGTGTCACTGCTGCAATGCGGTGATTCAGACTTATGAACATCAGCAGGTTCGTTGCTATCACCCTGCCATCAAATTAAGCCCCACCTTAGTATCAGCGGCATCTACTCCATCTTAGTCTCAGGTTGCAGATTCCTGAGATCTGCCCTGTGTCTAAAAATAGAGGGAGCAGAAAAGGCTGATTTCTCCTCCCTGGGGACTGATCAATAACTGATGATTGAGATGGAAAAAAGCAGGACAGAAGGAAGGAATGGAGATGGAGGGAGGAGAAAGTGAGGGAGTCAAGCAGGAGAAGCAACAGAACGATATTTTCCTGTGAGGGTGGATTTTATATAAAACACAAGGATGTACGGATGTGTGTGTGTGGCCTATATAAGTTCGTTGCGTGGGTGGAAATGTGTGTTTCTGTTGTTTCACTGTGTAGGCTGCTGTTAGTGTGTATCTAAAGAAATGTCTGCCTGTTGTGGTGTTTAAAGCTTTGTGTTGGTGCAAATGTGGTTTGCGTGTATGAAAAAAGCATTTGAATCTATGTTGTCATGTTTATGAATATATGCCTGTAAGTGTTACACTGCTCAGTGTGACATACATGAGATTACACGAAAAAAGAAAAGAAAATCTTGATGTCATGCTCCAGATTAAGCCCATCTTCTTATACACCAAATATACTTAGTTATTTAGCTCTTAAAGGGGAAGTTTGGTATCTTGCAACCTGGACCTATTTTCTAGTATGAAATGTGATAATTTATATTTATTCAAAGGCTGCGCGAACCGGCCCCGTTCACTTCCCTTTATAGTGGATGTACGCTGGATCTAAATATCTCCCGAAGGAGTTCAAGTTACACCAAAAACTGTCTGGGTGAGTAAATGATCATATTTCATGCTAGAAAATAGGTCTAGGTTGCAAAATACTGAACTTCCCCTTTAGAACCATCTTGATTTATCAGATTTGTTTTCAGTTTCAGCTGACAACGTGTCATCAGCATAAGGCATGACAAGCCTGACTTCTTCCCTGTGGTCTAGCTTTTATTTCTAGTATCTATAACTTTCACATTAAATTCATGTCTAAATAAAAAAAAATTCAGGTCCTCTTTTATGTTGAAGGAGCTCATTGTTAATGCAATGTTTTATAAATTGCTACTTTAACCCTTGTATGCCCCCTGGACATTTTTGTCCACTTCGAAAAATTCAAAATATTAATGCTGACAATAAAGCAAACAGACAGGAGTTTTTCATTTATTTATTTATTTTTAACTTTGGATATTTGGAAAAATGACCCATTCTAATCTGCTGCAAATGCAGCATCATTTAAATTTAAAAAAAAGGAGGGAAATGCATTTACAGCTGTTTTAAACTCTTGCTTTTTTCACCAGCAATCGCCTTCTGGCACCCATCCGCTGTGGGAGAAGTTATCCAACAACCCTTTTGAGGATAAACTTGGTGCTCATTTTATTTATTTATGCAGCTTTGCTTTAAATTAACAATTTCCACCGACCAGCAGAATCTAATGTTTTGTTGACAGTGGGCGTTTTTTTTCCCTTTTTGCAGGGCGCATGTATAGATGTGTGTGTTGGTGTGCATATATGTCTTATTCTTGAGTGTTTGCGCCTGTGTGAGTGAATCTCTCCTCCATGCTGGGCCATCTGCTGTACGTGATAACAAACACATTAGCCCTCAGACTGAAGCAAAACAACCAGCCCGCAGCTCTCACCTGCTATCTGAGGATAACTAGTTTATATTACCTTTAAGTCTGCTTTTAGACCCCGTTAACATGTTTTCATTCAGTATTTCCTCCTGCTGCTCTGCACAAGCTGCAGTGTCACCATCGAAATGTCACAGAAATCCATTTAACGCTTAACCAGATGCCCCCGAAATTTTTTACCAGATATGATTGGAGTTAATAGACAGTTTTGCTGTGATTTGCGTTTTTTGCCTGGAGCCTTAATGATATTTTATGTTAACACTCTGACTTTATGCAGAGTTCACTTTCAGGTGGGTTATATTTGAACATAAAACTTGTCAAGCTGTAGTCCATTATTTTTTCATGTTTACAACCATTAGCTGTGAAGCCTGATGTGGATGAGCAGCAGTTTTTTAATTGAAACATGATCATGTAGCTGTAGTCTTTATTCCTGAAATGACAAATTATTTTCTGGTTTTAGAGACTCACTAAATTTGGGGAAAATGTTTCTGATTTAAAAAGCCAGTTGGTGTCTTCAGCTTGTAGTGGAGAAGTTCTGCCTCTTGCCTACAGCAGCTTGCACAACCCAGCCAACCAACGTTCTGTTTTTGCTACCTGAATAAAAACTACCTGATTTGCAAAAAGCATAAAGTTAAAAGTTCTTTCTTTTTCTTTTTTTTTGACAAAATAAGAGAAAGAACAGAGAGGAGCCTGTAGTAAGGTTTTGAGCCCCCTGCATGGTCACTAAATTAAAATCTGCCGTTCAACAATCGTCAGAGTTTGTGAATACGTCTCGTAGGAGCTACAGAGCTTTCTGGTTCTTGCTTCTGAGTGACACTTTCACTTCTGTGACATTCACGGGCTGTCTTGCATGCTCTGCAGTTTTGAGGACTTTTGACAAAGTTTACTTTGAGAATGAGCTAAAGGGCTCCAGCAAAGGATTCTTCTTTG
The DNA here is from genome assembly GCA_036024015.1 of Craterocephalus amniculus. Lineage (NCBI taxonomy): Eukaryota > Metazoa > Chordata > Actinopteri > Atheriniformes > Atherinidae > Craterocephalus > Craterocephalus amniculus. The sequence goes on from JAVQJG010028871.1 coordinate 24,634, forward strand.
CATTCATGATGTTTCCAACACCAGGCCTTTTTAAAAGACTTTTATCTATCCAGTTGGAATACACAGAATGCTTCAAGACATATGGTTCAGCACATTTGTTTATAAAAACACATTCACTCAACAGCCAAAGCATTACAGAAAAACCTGTTCATTTGTTTGTTAGCTCAGATATTTAATCAGTGTTTTTGTCTGTTTTAAGATAAAAGTGGGTCCAGTGTGCAGCTTGGGTCCTGCATCTGAGCAGCGGATGCAGCATCCACTCAGAAGACCCTTCCTGCTTTATGCTTTTATTTTCTTTATAAGGTTTATATGTATGGGTCTTCATTCCAATGTGATGCATTCAAGTAAACACAGCATTGCTGGGCAGCTGGGTGGCTCACAGACGGTGCACCGAGAGGACATCGGGGGGGCAAGAGGACATAAGTCCATAACCACCAAAGTCCATAAGTCCATAACCACCAATCTCCTGCAGTGCTCTAACTTTTTTTGTATGAGAAGCCCATAATCTCCTGTAATAAAAGCCACATAGTCACTATTCATAAAACTCTACATAGCAAGCTAAAATCTAATCTGTACTTGGGGGAGCTGTTTCAGTCTTTTTGTGTAAATCCATCTTTTTTTCCGCCCTCCACAACCAATCTCCCACCCACTCCCTCATACCTCCTCCCCCTTTCTCATTAGATCAAAACCAGACAAAGATCTATTGTTGTACAGGCGAGCTCGACTGGCTGCAGAATAACAAAGCAACATTCATGGCACGCGTGCACGGCTCCGCACACTCACACATGCGCCTCATTTACATCCACTGATGATGCTTCTGCTGTTTGCATTATGCTATCATTAGCATGTGACTCTGTCCAAAATCTCCCCACGCTCACTTCCTCTTACATAACAGGCAACCCGAGGTTTGCTCTGGGTCTGACAGCTAATCAAGTTTCCCGACACTTATATTGTGTCAGCACTTCACTTACAGCTCGACAGGGATTCTCCGTGTAGTTCTACGCAGCAAACATCATCTTAGAGAAAAACCCTATAAAATGTTTTCACGTCTAAGCAAGATTCATCATCCTTGATGTGCAGAGTCAAACAAAGCGTGAACTGAAGGCACAAGACTCCATTTTTATCCACGCTCATCTGCTCACAATAGATGAAACAATTCTTGCTTTACAAGTTCAAATAAAAATCTTTTGTGAAGCTCCAGCCCAAGGCCATCGCACCCCTCCTCCTCCACCCATCTTCACAACAGCAGAGCGGGAAGAGGGGGTGTGTTAGGGGTGATGGAGCGCTGCCCATTGCCATGTGGGTAAAACCTCCTTTGAAAATGACTTTCACTGGAATTGCAGCTTTGAAAGCCGCATGAGCCCAAAATCAACGAGAGCGAATCTCCATCCTCAGCTGCTGGGAGGAGAGCCGCCTGATCCTGGTTGGAAGGAAATCACTGCATCTGACTTTTGTTTTAAATGATGCTGATGCTCTTTAAAGCATCTTAAAAAGCAGCAGTGTTGGATACTGATAGCTGATAGTTAAATTCACTGCAACCAAGGCACCGAAGCTTGTTGCTGTTGATGGGATACAAACTATCCACCTCACTCCACACATGCAGGTTGGATTTTCTCACTCACAGATCACAGAATGTCCGGATTGGGAATAAAATCCCCTCAGCCTTGTCCTGAGTTCAGGAGCCCCACAGGGACACGTGCTCATGTCCTGCCCTCTTCATCCTCCTCATGCATGACTGCAACCCTATCCACTCCACCAACACTAGTAAAGTTTGCTCATGCCGCCACTACAGCTGGACTGATCACCGATGAGGAGTAGAACCTGGTGCTGAACACAGCCAAGACTAATTGTGGACTTAAGAAGAGCCAGACAGACAGCACCATTACCGCTGCACATAAACAGGGAAGAAGAGGAGATTAAATACCACGGTCAGCATATGAGCAATGATCTCACATGTAGTGATGTGTGGATATTGATATATTGATATCATCGATACCAGCTTTTTATGTTCTTGTATCAATATTCATGTGAGAAAATCGACATTTAAGTCATTTGGGGTATATATGTAGATGGTCATGAAATGGAATACAGTGGAAAGAAACTATATCAGGATGTTGTCTAAATATATCCAGTTGGAGGGGTCTACTTTTTCTGCTTTTACTGGTGGTAAACTGAACATTTTTTATGTAGACAGACTTATGTGACTATTGTGTAATTTATGCTTATTCTTAATGTCTTTTACTGGTCGTTTGAATAAAACTGTAGTTAAATTCTTTTCTCTGTTGTGTTGGCTGTTTTCAGACAACATGTGTGGAAAACAAGCACGTTTTCAGGGTGGACTTAGACGGGAGCGGTTGCCTGATACTTATAGCTGTGCTGCTAGCTGCCTGCCCGGCTAAATACTGGAGCAATCTTGAACGTTCCTTTCACCATCACTCACATGTTTGAAAGGACCCCAGGTAAAAAAAAGATAAATTCTGCTTTAACTGCAATACCAAAATATAGTTAATGATCAAATCTGAAGTATTATGTGAACAAAATGTATAACTTGAGCTTTTTTGCGCTAATTCCATTGTTATATTAATTTTTGTGTTTCTCTCTAAGTTTTAAAGCTTTTATCCCTTTTTTAAATCAGTTTTTATTCTTTCCGTTACAATAAAGCATCTTTTCTAAAGAAAATAGGTGTACTTGTTTCCTGGCATCTTAACAAAACGTGTTTCAGGTCTAAGTCAATGGCTGAAATATGCATACTGGGAAAGGAGGTTTAAATGGGGTAATATGCAGTTATGAGTCTGCAGTTTCCCTCTGCTTTATCCGTTTCTAGCTCACTCTACCCCACAGTTTAATGGCTGTGGTTCAGTCTCTCTGCACCCAAAGTGTTGTTTCCAGCTTCAGCTGTCAGTGAGAAAACTACAGCATCCTACGTGCTCAGCATCCAACAGCAGTACACTGCTTGAGTTTGAGCATGCTCCAGATGCCCTTATTTATAAAAATGTATTAGACTTTTCTTGCACTTGGTCTCAGTTATCCTCAGTAGTGTGTTTAAATTGACCTCTTTTAAGCCAAACGCATGAAAAACAGATACTAAGAATCCCACATGTAGCTTGATAAACTTCAAATGAACTTTGAACCCACCTGTATAAAGAGAAAAGCAAGATTTCGATCTCTGTAATGAGCTTATTAGTGTTGATGTCTCAGTGAATGAGGTGGCACAGAAACATAAAACTGTAGCTGAGCTTTAGAAGAAAAAATGGACTGACCCAAGACTGCAAGGGAAAACAGAAAACCAACTAATCCCTCATTTTCTGATAATTCCTCTTGCACTGCTCGGTGAATGCCCAGAGGTGTATCACACTCACTTAAGTCCAGCATGGCTTTGAGATAAGATCATTTGCATGACTAAGTAAGATTGTAAAGCAATGCAGGTTCCAACCTTGAGACTCGGTGCCTCTGACTTGTATCACTGGTATACTGACATTCATCATGCATAATCCTGTGGCTGAGGAACTACACTTCACAACTTGTGCCTGGAACATCATGCGACAACTGCGTCTTGATTTACAGCCACACGTCACACCAACAACTGGATATTAATACACTGGATGCTTTGAATGCACACTAAGTCAGATTTAGCAAAGAAACACAGGAGGAAAACAAAGGAAAAGAAAGAGAAAATGACAGAGCAAGAGATAAAGTCAACATCAGGCTGACTTTTCCTGGTTGGACAGAGCTTAGAGAAGAGACAGGGCTCAAGACAGATGCCAAATTAGCCCTCATCAGGGGGCACCGTAGTGCAAGGTAGTATACAGTTTGTAGTATACTGTGTAATATGTATGTTTGTTGTTAGCATATAGCTTGCAGACTAGTAAGCGCTTCATTTCGTAGCAAGGTACAGCGTATTTTGTGTTTAAGAAAAGCATAAGGAGCCGAGTCCTCCTGCACATCCTCACAGGTTTATCTGCGTGCGTTCTTGGATACATGAGTTTCACTCGGATACATTGTCTTATTTTTTGGGTATTTATTGATTTATCTTTTTTAT